>JAWMRA010000078.1:2182663-2206465 GCA_035584735.1 Pseudotriccus pelzelni | reverse complement strand
CTTTCCCTTTCCCTTTCCCTTTCCCTTTCCCTTTCCCTTTCCCTTTCCTTTTCCTCTTTCCCTTTCCCTCTTTCCCCTTCCCCTTTCCCCTTTCCCTTTCCCCTTCCCTTTCCCCTTTCCCTCTTTCCCTTACCTTCCCAAACCTTCCCCTCCTGTGTTGCCTGTTTATGCCTCCATTATCATAGAAGATGTTTGTGAGCTTCGATTTCCCCGTAATGTGCCAAGTAATTTGTAGCTCTCCCTTGAGTCATTGATTATCATTTTTAACACCATCTCCACTCCTTCCCCGAGCCTGCTAGCACGAGTTATTACAGTTAAGGGAAAGCTTTGCCTCCTGAAATGGATCCTGAGATTTGTAAAAGCTCTTACTGGGAGATATATTCTCCCAGATATGGGCTCCTGCACTGGTGCCAAACAGCTAATGATCTCTGGGGAATAATAAAAATGAAAGGGGAAAAAAAAAGCAGAAGGAAGATTCAAAACATGCCATAAGTTTTCTTTTGCATTTGTCAGCAATCTGTAAAGAGAATTTATTTTTTTGTTAACTTGTGTTTGTCTACGGGTAGATATGATAATTTAAAATAATTTCATTTAAGCACAGTCAAGGCATTCTCTTCTAAAAAATGAGCTCCTTTTTGTCTTGATAATCCTGAGAGTGTACAATTTCCAAACCCATTGCTGGTGACACTGTAGAGTCTTCTGATAGGGTTGCATCTGCACAGCAATAAGGATGGTCTCTTAAATTCCTATAGATTCCTATTTTTGGCATGCACAGATCAACTCTGTTTCACAAGATATTCCAGTCCTTTAGTGCTGTTAGACATTCCCTTCTCCTCTCAAATTAATAAATAAACCCTCAGTGGGAAAAAGTGAGCAAGCAAAGTAAATAAAATTTATTTACAGCTTCAAAATTTCCTTTTTCTTTTTTTCCCTTCTCCTTCCAGTGCAATCGGTGCGTGCACAGGAGGCTGTAAACAACTGGCACCACTTTGCATTTCCAAGCCCATCAATCACTTCCTTAAATATCTTCTCTGCTTCTCCTCAAGATTTGTGGCAGCCTGGAAGTGCCTGCTGATGGGAAAATACCTGGCTATAAAGTCCTATGAGCAGTGAAGTACTCGGTTCTTACATTTCAGCTTATTAATCATCATGACACCACTGTTTTCTGGCTGGAAAAACATTCCTTAACCTTTCAGTACTCTGGATTAGTGCACCTCCTCTGATTACCTATAAATGTGGGAGGGCAAATAATGGGAGTCTCCCTTCCTAATTAAATTTCTTAGTCACTACTCAGTGGAATTGGTTTTTAATTTAACTCTTGTACTCGTGTTTTTAATGCTCTACAGGAAGCTCATGAAGCTGCAAGAGTTGCCTTATCCCTAAAATTCAAAAACTCTGATGCATTAAAAAAAAAACCACCACAACCTTTTTGGATTTCTCTCTCTGCAACTTCAAAAGGTCAATTTTTCCTTTCTTTTCCATTGAAAAAGCGTGTTCCCTGCTGTGGTAATTTCACCAAGCTCTAGGAGTACAGTGTGCATTGATAAACAATAGATCAGAAACAATAGGTCAGAAACATTGCTTGGTGTGGTGTGGGGTTTTTTTTGTAATTTTCTTAGCGATTTTATCTCTATTTGTTACCCAAAAGGCAGGAAAAATCGGGGTTTGTTTTGTTTTCTATTTTTTTACTTGCTGCCTTTATCCCTCCTTTCTGTTTTTCAGTTTAACTCTCCAGGACATCCTAGAGAGTCTTCCCGCTGCTCTGTCCATGCTCACAGGCAGATTTGCTCCTGGGCAGGACACACCCCCAGGGCAGCAGCTTTTAATTACTTTATCAAAATCCAAGGCTCGGGTAATTTATGCTTTCGGAAAATCCATCGATAACCTTTAAAGGACCCACTTAAATCTCGTCATTGGGACTTGAATTTGGCCAGCACCAAGGTGAAACCTGGGCCAGTAAGTGAGGCTGAAAAAGGAAATTAATTACTTAGAGGAGAAACTGCTTGGTTTGTCCTTCATGAATGTTGTATTTTTGAGGGAGAGGTGGGAAAAAACCCAACCCAAACCAAACCAAAGTTTACTTATCTTCCACATCAGCTGTGGTCTCTAACTGAGGTGGAGAACTCTAATAATATCAGTAAAAATATTGATGAGAATAAACTCCCCAGCAGGAATTGAAAGCTCAGAGAGGAGCAGGAATGACCTTCACAAAGGGTGTGAACCCAGAACCTGGCCGTTAAACACTGCTGAACTTTTCACAAGACTTCAGTTTTTTAGTTACCACTCTGTGTTATTTAACCACCATGTGCATTTTATTCTCCAAGGCACCTTAAAATAGGGTAATTAACCTGATTTCCTGGCTAAATTTAGTGCAGTTAATTAAAATTTGCATCTCCAAACTCTCCCCATACCATTAATTACGGGGAAGTTCTGCGTTTGTCGCTACTGATGGAGCATAGAAAGATTATGTTGGGAAAGTCTTGTGATGGTTCAGCACTGAAATATTGTTTTTAATACAACTCCTGAACAAACTGAGTCCAGCTGATCTCTGCCATCTGATGTTCTCACAGTTACCTCATGAAGCAATAAAGAGGCTCTGAATAATTTATACACAGATGTGGCTTGCACAGCTCTGTTGGAGCCAAGTGGGATCAGCATGGGAATAACCGTTCAGTCATTCAGTGATGCTCAAAGGAATTCTGGAAAACCAGTGGCATCTCTCTTAGGAGCTGGAAAAGTTCCTCAGATAAAATATTGAAATAAGAGGGGGGGACAAATGTATGCAGCCATAACAGTGTTGTAGGAAGTGGTTGTGAGCCACAAAAACAGGAATTTTTTAGCCAAAGGAAACAACCTGGATATTTGCTGTCCAATTCCAAACTGCATTCCTTTCTGTAAACCTCATTTTAAAGTAACTTGCCACTAAAAACCCAAAGGATATGGATATGAGAATGGGATTACTGTGACTTTCAAAGAGTAGAAGAGTTTATTTCCAGTTTTCAATAGTAGTGAGGGGCATCGGGGTACCATGACATTGGTGTAATGCATAGTAAGGGGTAAAAAATCTATTCAATGTTCTTCATCAGATTTTTCTGTTCTTTGCAGATTCCCAGGGCTTTCTCAGAGGCTGTGGATATAAAAGCTGGAAAGAAAGAGTGTACCATTCCAAAAAGAACATTATTATTTACAGAAAAAAAATAATACCTGAGAAGTGAATTTTCAAAAATGTAGGAAGGCAAATTGACTCTGGATCTCAGGGATAATCAGTGAGTCCCAGCATTTTGGTCTTTTCTGATGGTGTTTAGAGAGCTCCTTAAAGGCTTTTATTGCTTTTATTTTCTTGGTTTTTCAGTACAAAAAAGAAAAGAATGTGGAAATTGACAATATTTTTTGGCCATTTTTTTCCCCTGGCTGAAAAATATTTTTAAAAAGAGAGTTTAAGAGGCAATTTACTACAACTGAATCAAAGAAAGATCATTATATTGAGCCTCTAGTCACCATGATTTTTTCTTCAAGTTAAATAACATCACCTGCACTTACAGGCACATTGTTTGTGACCCCTGCAGTGAAATGGTGCCAGGAATTATTGAAGTCCACTCAGTAAAAGACTGGCATCTCAAGGAGTGCCATAATCCTGTGCCTGCCCAGCTGAATCAAGACCTAGAACCCAAATCTTCGGTAATATTTAAATCCTTAACCATTTAAGATATAATTTAGATTCTTCAACATAAATATCCAGGGCAATTTTAAATGTGTTGTCAACTCCAGGTTGGCTTCCAGTTGCCTCTGCAGAAGGGGACAGGTCTGCTGTACCAGATTAACCAGCTTTGGGATGTCCTAGTGGCTTTAGAAATCAGACTTGAGATTCTCAGTGCTCAGGCAGCTAAATCCACCTCCTAGAACTGAAATATTCCCATATAAATTTAGCTCCCTGGATAGTTTATTGTCTCTGTAAGTTTTCCTACGTGAGCTGGGCTCACCTGTGTAGATCCTGTTGCTGGTAGTGAACCACCTGGAGCTAAACACTGTTATCCAGGGGCACAATTATTCCATGGCATGGGTCAGCCTACCCAGTGCTGGTTTAGCAAGGATATTCTGTGGATCCAGTGCCACAACTGGAATACACTCCAGGACAACTTCAGCACCCCGGGAACATTAGTGATAGGACAAGGGAGAGCAGCTTCAGACTGACAGAGGTCAGGTTTAGATTGGATGTTTGGAAGAAATTCTTCCCTGGGAGGGTGGGCAGGCCCTGGCACAGGTTGCCCAGAGAAGCTGTGGTTGTCCCATCCCTGGAAGTGTCCGAGGCCAGGCTGGACAGGGCTTGGAGCAACCTGGGCTAGTGGAAGGTGTCCCTGCCATGACAGGGGGTTGGAATTAGATGATCTTTAAGGTCCCTTCCAACTCAAACCATTCCATGATTCTGGATGGTCACAGCGTGGGGAGCTGGAACAGAGCTGCCAAATCATTCTGCCTTTATACAGAACCTGAGCCTCAGCCTCCCATTTACTCACCTGCACCGGGATCTGATTCCTGCCCCTCTTCTGCAGACCCTGGAATGGGTGTGAAGTGAGTCCCATCCAACCAGCTTGGTGGTGTCTCCTACCTGTACACACCTAAAAATAGTGGCTGGAGCTCCGTGATCCCTTCAAGTCAAGACAAGACTCTGTCACAGAGCAGGGAAGTACATCCAAATGCCATCACTAACACTCAGTGTTGGATTAAATATTTTTGTTCCTACCAACTCCCTTCTTGATGATACAGAACACTTCTCACAGATTCAGGCACAGTAAACAGAGCCAGCTTTTGGTGATTAAGCCTTGTCTTGACCAGCTGATGAAATAAATATGAGTTTTAATAAGAAAGTTTCCGTGTCAGAACTAAACACATCCTCCTAAATTCTTTTCATCCCCTTTTTTACTGTACCTGGTATAATAAGACTTACTTAAAGAATCCATTTTCCTTCACATTTAGAAGTGGCCTGAAAGAAGGCCTGCTTTCTCTTTCTTCCCCTCTCTATTCTACATTCAGATTAAGCCATTAGCTGTGATTAACAATACATTAAAGATACAACATTAGAGCCAAAATTGGGGTACTATTATGCTATTTTGTGCTGTCTAGGCCATGCTATCCTTTATTCAGCTACATGATGATGTAAAGTACGGATTTTGTTGAAAGATCCTCCTACTTTTTATTTTCCTTTCTGATTTGCATCAGCTGGTAATGACCTGCCATCCTCAAACATGCCATTTAAAGAGATTTTGCCAGGAGTGTTTGAAGCTTGCTCATCTCAGCGATAAACACGTACTACGTATGATTGAAATAATATCTATATTCTTTTGACAATTGCTTGATAAAAATAGCCATTTCTCCTCAATTGTTTGGGCAGATAGTGGTGGAAAATTGCAGACTACGAAAGGCTCAACACTTGAGCCTCTGTGCAGAGCTTGCAAAGATTAAAAACGACGGGTTTTTTTCCAAAAATCGTACAAAAAATTTCTTTATGGGTATTCTAGTAGAATAGAAGATGCTGGTTTTGAATAGCATGTATCCAGCGCTCTCCAAAATCTTTGGCTTGGTATTATTTTTCTGTACTATGGATATTTTTAGGCTACTGTGCTTGTTTGGGGTTTTTGTTTGGGTTTTTTTTGGAGTAAGTTGTATCGTGAGAGAGGTTGTGAACTCACCATCCCTGGAAGAGTTCAGGGCCAGATTGGATGGAGCTTGGAGCAACCTGGTCTAGTGGAAAGTGTCCCTTCCTTCAGAATGAAGAAAGACGGAACAAGAACAAACATCCCCAAACACTTTTTCCTCCTTCTATTAAAACTCCGGAGGATATTTTCTGTGTTTTAAGAATGCTCTTGCCACAGCAGCACAGATCTTACTGCCATACACACTGATTATATTGATTTAATCACCTTTGGTTTTGCAGGCAGCCTGGGCTGACTGCCTCAGTCACACACTGGAACAGCGAAATCCCCCTCACAGAGGAATCCATGGAAGGTTTTTCAGGCTATAAAAGAGACAGAAATACCGAGAGTCAGTGTTGTGTTAGAGCAATTGCATCGAAGCAGCGCAACCCGAGGGACCCAGATATTAGACTGGAAAGAAGATAAATGAAAACTCTCCTACCTGGCTGGAGGTAACTCCTATTTTTTTCCTTGCATCAGGATACAGGTTTATGTTGTTACACCTGTGGAAAAAAAGGTATATCTAGAGCACTGTGTACATAAAGAGGCAGCAGAGCGCGTTATGGCCAAACCTTGTGCTCTTCTCCACATGAATTCTTTTTTAAAGTGTATTTCAAGATTAGGCTAAGACTATATATTCTTTATTTATATAGTGCCCTCATAAAAATCCCTTTTTTTTTGATGGGGGGGGGTGAACCATGTTCCTCTTATGCACCTGAAGAGGAAGACAATCCTCTTGGGAAATTTCCAGCCTTCTCTAATCAAATACTCATCACCAGAAGAACAACTTGGAAGTATTTCTGAGACCTTGAATCACAGCCCTGCTCAGGCTCGAAGATAAGCTCCAAACACCACTTAAACTCTAAGGATGGCTGTTCAGAATCTAAATATGTAGTCTAATCGAGTTGATAAGATTCCTTTTGCTGGCAGTGGAAAGAGAAAGGTACTTCTAGGTACATCTGGAAGGCATTTTTGGTGCAGGTAATTTAAACAGCTCTTTTAAGATGGGATGAATCACTCTCTGCAAGTATCTGTCTCTCTTTGTGGCTGATTGAGGGTTCCTAAGAGCCTAGTTTAGACCAGTCATCTAAATTTTGGATAGCTAAAGGCAGCAAAATTCTTCTCAATATATTTGTCTGTGGCTTCTTTTCCACCTCCTCCTGTCATTACAAGGGCCTATTAAAACCTCTATAAATATAACCACCAGCATCGTGTTACACCCACAGTCCCCACTACTGGGGACAGTTACATTACGCTCTATTTAACCAATTTCCTGCTGAAATTACCTGATTTAATTACCCAAGCAACAAGTGTCTCATTTTTGCTTGCTTAAAAGCTCGATGCAACTTGCCTTAAACATCACCACACTCCTACAGTTCCTCCATCGCCGTTTCGCTGCCTTAAAATGACCCCCCAGTCCAGAACTTCTGGATGCTTCACCTAAAAAAGCAGTCCTCATTTATCAGTTCACATTCATTAGCATAACTGGGGAGCAATGACTGCCTAAATGAGTACTTTTAAAGAATTTCCTATGCATATCTCGCTGGTAATTTTACATATATCGAGGGCACAGCCCTCAGAGCTCTCAGAAAAAATGAACAAATTTTAGGTATCTAATAAGGTTTCTTCTCACTTTTTTTCCCCTTACAGAATTGTTTTCTTCAGTAAGAAACTTTGTTTTTTCAAACAAAACACTCCATGACTATTAAAAGGTACCATGAGTAATATTGACACCTCTAAAATTTTTCATATATATATATATATATTTTACAGCAGGAATGGCAAAGAACTGAATAGGATGTGAGTTAACTTAACTGGTGATGCAGAAATGTAGATCCTTCTTGTATCCCCACTCAGGTAATCCATAATTTATAGTGGAATAGAGACAGAATTCAGAAGAATAGAGATCTATTTGATATAATGAGGGATTTTATTTCCCAGCAGAAGTAGCTCCTATCCGTTCACAGTCAAGGAGTTGACTCTAATTTCTGATTACTGATCTAAACTCTAAGGAGATGCACAAGATATGTTATGTAAATCACAGCTTATAAACATTTCTTTCATTGATTATCTGATAACTGTGAGTCCAACACTCCTTAATCAGGAGGAAAACTGCACAGTCCAAGAGCAAAGATGGATGGAGTTGTGGCTTAGCCTGGAGGAAATTAAACCAAAGGAGAAGCTGATAATAATCTTGTGGTGGGGTGACATTGGCTGGATACCAGTGCCCACCAAGGCACTCCATCACTCTCTTCCTCGGCAGGATGGAGAGGAGAAAATAAGATGGAAGAAAACTTGCGGGTCAAGATAAAAGCTGTTCAATAAATCAAAAGCAAAGGTTGTGTGTGGATGCAAAGGAAAATGAAAGGTTTTCTTATCTACCTTCCACCAGCAGATGCCCAGTGCCTTCCAGGGAAGCAGGGCTGCATGAGTGCAGCTGCTGCTCCAGAAGGTCATAGTAAGGAGTATGACCCCTCCTCCTTTCTCCTACCTGTTATTGCTGAGCTCCTGTCAAATGTTTGGGAACATCTGTCCTGGTTATGCCTCTTCCCAAGATCTTTTCAAACCCCTGCCTGCTGGTGAGGTGGGAATGTTGGAGGGACAGCCTGGAAGCTGTGCCAGCCCTGCTTAGCAATAGCTCCAAACTAGTATGATTTCAACACCTTTCTAGCTACATGCACACAGCACAGCTCTGTGGGGCTGCTGTGGGCAAGATTAATTCCATCTCAGCCACACCCAATGCAAGCTTCACCCCCAGGTGGAAAAAATTCCATGTTTTTTATTCTGTCCTATTTTTTCCCGCTCCCCACCCTGCCGAGGAACGGAGCGATGGAGTGGCTTGGTGGGCACCTGAAATCCGTCAAAAATCAATCCCCACAGGTCTTCATGAATGTGAAAACTGAGCACAAGGATTCTTGGGATCCTTCCCTTCACAGATCAGTCATGGATTTGGACTCTTCCTGGCCTTATTAAGCATAATAGCTTGTCTATATTTCACCTCCCTTGAATGTAAATCACATTAAAACTGACACCTCATAGAGCACAAACCACTTCAAATAATAATAAAGAAGAAGGCCCAACTGACTAATTCCTTTTAAGGTTTTCAGAACACTCCAGATGTAGAAAAGAACTGGATTCCTCTGAGTTCAGGTCCTTTTAAAAATGACTCTTCAGATTTTCTACACAGGGAAGGGGATATTGCCTGAAAGCACAGCCTGCCTTAATCCTTATTTGCCCTTCACTGCAAAATGATTGCAATAACTTGTATTCTGTTCTGCATCATAAAACTGGTTAAAAGAATGATGTTTATAATGAGCTTTTAGCATGTTGCCTCCCACAGCATCATCTGAGTTTATCACTGCCTTGTTTCCTGCTGGACATGAGTCACCCCAGCAAGTCATCAAGCAAATCATTCCAGATCCCTCTCCAACCATCAGTTAAAAGTTGTCTTGCCATCAGAATCTACCCCAAAGGGCATCCACTAGGAAACAAACTTGTATCCAGACGTGACAACTCCAACCACTTCAAATATTTTGCGCTTTACTTCAGGGGAGTTGTGTTTTTATCCAGGTGTAAAGTACTTCAAGGAAACCGCCACCTTGAGAACCCAAAACTCAACAGGGTTCTCTTTCAGTCTCCTGTCAGGATGACACGTGTAGCTTCCCAAAACCAAACAAGTTCATGGCAGGCCATTCCCGTTTGCCAGGCAAATACACCCTTCACCAGAATCCTGGGCCTTGAAAGCAGCTCAAAAGTGCTGCCTCCAGTAGCACTGGAGGTTTGAACTGGAGTTGTGCAGCTGCCAAAGATGCCGTCACTTCTGAGTGGCAGGTGAATACCAGGTGGTTTGCAAGGCTGCTTTGGACAAACACATCAGCCCTTCAGGTCAGCTGAAGTTTTGAAGTTTGCAGTGTCAGTTTCTGTTATTTTGGATGCTTGGAGAACTGGGATTTTCCAAAAAAAAAAAAAAGGCAAAGGTTCTTTGACTCAGTGCTCCTTTCTTTGCTGCCATTAATAAAGCCTCTTCTGAGTCATCTTCTCAGTGAGGGTTTGGAGGTTCAGAGCATTCCAGAGTGACTTAAGACATTTTACTCCTCTTCCTTCCTTAAATTAGGAACAAGCTGCCCTTATACACCAATAGACAAGAAAGTTATATCATATGAGAATTGTGAAGCTGGTCAATCCAAATCCCACAGCAGCTGCATGGTACGACTCCTGAGCCAGGAGGGCCAGGGCTTTGGGTAGTGGTGCGGTGGGAGTGGCTCCTGTTCCCAATGAGACCCGTGTCATTTTCACACTGTGTCGTTTCAGCAAGGAGAATATTTAGCACAGAGATTTTGGGCTTTTTGTCTTCATACTGTAGTCCAGAAAGGCAGGTGGATTCTCCAGAGCCTGATGCAAAGCAGGAGCTTTTTTTTTCATCTCTTTCGGTTTTCCCATGGTAAAAAATAGTAGTCCTCATTCTCTTGCCTGCAGAAGATACCCAGGAAAATTGTCTGTCTGAAGTAAAGTTGGCCCTTGAAAATCTCCTTCCCTTTCTTCTTACAGTGACCAGCAAGGACTGAAGATCCACCAGAATCATGATGCTCTTATGCTCCAGTCCTCTTCCTAAAACTCTCCCACTCTTCTGTCTTTCTAACCTGGGGATAAAGACCCGAGGAAGCTACATCCAGTTAATTGCTCGTGATGGTCTTCAGGTAATTAGCCATGACCGGAATTAATGATCCAGGCACTTCCCCGAACTTCTGCCAGCTCTTTTCTTTCCGGTTACATGACCTGTTCTTTAGTGGCTTGGTTTGGGTTTTGTTTGTTTGTTTGTTTTCTGAGAGAATCTGGTTTTGTCAACGGTTTGGATGTGGGGAACTGGTTAAAATTTCTGAGATGTCGACATAGAAAGGTTTTCCTGTGCATTCAGGAATGGTTAGTGAGCAGTCCCTGATACACTAATTAATGGTCAATGATTAATTTTTTTATATCTATCCAGGGTCCTCTTCATGTTTAGCCGTGTGTGTGTATCAAGGTTGAAAGAAAGGCACAGGGATCCCTAAGCTGGGGGAAATTAAGACAGAAACCCGAACGTGATAAGATAACTCAGCCACCACATCAGAGAACCCAACTAATTAGCTCCACAGAGGAACAGGATTAATTAGCCCAGACACAACATCAAGTTGGTTAAGCTTTATAGTTTGGGCAGCTGAGCTGAAAACTCCAAATACCAACGTGAAAAGACACCCAGTGTGGGCAAACCTTCTGTGCTCTCCATCAATATGGTGCATATGCACCAGGACATCTCCTCGCTTATGAACTCAATTGGTAATTTGCATAATTGAATTTATAGCAGACCCAACAGTCTAGCTAGTCAGGAAGCCAAATAAAACAGAGTGGGCTGGTAGTATTAATTCATGGGTGTTCTGAATTAACTGAGAGATTTTTGCAGGTTTTTTTGTAGCATAAAATGATAATGAGAAGAACCAGCATTTGACACCATAAAAATTTATACATTAATAACTTTTTAAAACACTAAAAGGAAAGGAACTATATAATGAACCATGTTTATCACCTTATGTCCTCTATCTAAGTACCTATAGGAGACATAATTTCTGACTCTGGCATCCTTACGGTTTGGCAAAGAATGGGCAATCAGAAGACACTGAGAGGAAATTAAAACTAGGCAAATGAAACCAGGAATGAGAACATGTTGCAAAGCAGGGGTTGCTAGTAAAATCTTCATTGAGAGCATCTTTGAATCGAGGTTGGTTGGAGACTAATCACTGGATGGGACAAATGAATTTTGTGCTGTTACAGAGGTTGTTCTGCAGGAGCAGCATCTCTGCTTTTGGCTCACAGAACACAGAGAGGAGTGACAGCTTGTTGCAAGGAAGAGCCTGACACGAGCTGGAGCAGACAGTGCTGGGGTGTGTGGAAAAGAGAAAATCCTATTTTGCACTGAATTAATAGGAGAGGAAATTTCCCCTCCTGTGCTGGCAGGAATTTTTTCTTTCAGTTTGGAAAGTCTCTGCACCTGAGCCAGGCAAGGAAAATTTGACTTACAATGTACTGGCTGAAGGTTCAAATTAATGACCCAGTTAAAATTACTGTATCCTGAGCTGAACAATGGCTACTGATCAGATGCCCAGGTGCACGTGGGATGCACTGTAAATTAAACTCCTTGAAATAATTTTAAGCTAAGTTCCTTCACTTAGCACTCATGAAAACGCCAGACATCCATTCCAAAGAGTTCAGTTATTGTGCATTAATGTTTTCTACAGGCTTCTGTTGTGCAATATGGGCCATTAGTGAACTTAGTTATCTTGCCAAATGGTGATAATTAGAACCCAAAACGGAATCCTTAAGAGAAAATAATTTCTTTGCTCTTTAAGGGTTTGTTTTATACTGGAGGCCTCCATGGGTAATATTATTCTCTGCTTTGCAGTTTGGCTGAGAAACACGGGGGAGTTTTGCCCTCTCTTGTAATGTTGGGTGCCCAAGAGAGAATAACTGAGTCTCATATCATAAAATCAAAGAATTAGAGAATATATTTCTCATAACACCATGCTGTGCTTTGCACCTCTCTCTGTCCCAGGGTATGTTCAACTTCTGAATGAATAATGTTAAAAATTAACTGAAATACTGTACAAAGGAAATGAGTTCACAATGAAATCCATCATAATGATGATTTTCTTTGATGCACATCTCTCCATACAAAGGCTAAACACAGTGCCAGCCCTAATGTAACATTTAACAATAATATATAAACATACCGGGTCCAATCCCCCACAGCAGAAAATTAACCCAATGCCACTGATTTCAGGGGGGAAATGCCAGTTCATAAAAGTTGAGGATCTGCTGTTTTCAGAGGGCTAATTTTAATGATTAATAAGGTACCAAATTGGTATTTGTTGTTGTTTGAAGTGATCAGTGCCTGATATCCCCACATTATTATTTAATTCAAGCACCAACAAGATTATCACTTAATTTGGGCGAGTGTGTGCATAAAAACGCTGCCTCACAGAGCCTATTTAGGATAATCCCATCAGCTGGCAGCCAGGAATTGACTGAGTGATTTGTCACCCACTATGAAGCTGGAATTACTGAGGAACTGAAATCTCTCTCTCTCTTCCTGCCTTTATGGGGATGTGCTGCATTATTACAGCCAGCTTTTATGTCCTCCACTGGAATTAAAGAGCGCCTCAGAAAAGATAATTAACTGCACACAATGAGCAGGGTTAGGGAAGGGTGGAGGAGGGTTTTAGGAAGGGGTGATGTGTCTGTCATCTTCCCTGGTAAGTGCACAGAACATACAGCCCAGGTATTGTCTCAACTTGCTTTCATTGCTTGGAGCAGAAAAGCTGGTTGGGGCAGCAGGGCATGGATAAAAGAGCTGGTTTACAGGAGGGTGTAAAAGGTGTTGCAATTTTTCTAAATGGACTTCAGGTGCTGAAGGAATATTCTCCAGACTCATGGAATCCTCCGGTTTCTTGTCCTACCCCTTCTGTAAAAAATAGCAAAGATGCTGCCAGTGTGTATCATGTAATGAGATGCTAATACTGGTCTGCGCTGGTTTTGAGCCTTGAACTTGAAACTCAACACAGCCCAGCAGCCAAACCCCAGAGGGAACACAAACCCTCTGAGGGGTGCAAAGTGTGCTCTGGTGTGCCGAGATATTTCACACTGCTTCCCTCGACCCTGCTGCTTTTACATCACCTTCCAAGGCAGGACTTTGTGCAATATCAAGCTCTGATCCACCCCAAGGGAAAATTCATCTGCCACTGGCTCCTGCAGCTTTCTCCTCCAAAACAAAAGCCACGGGGTGGTTGGCGGAGCAATGAGTGCTGCAAGCAGCTCACATAAGTCTTCCTACAAGTTCTTGTGGATAGAAAGAGGTGAACATGAAATATTAAAGCGTGCAGAGCGTGGAGAGGGGTATTCCGGGGGAAAAGGTGCTGTTCCTGTCAAGTCCTGTTCTCTCTGCTAGGCATCCTGCTCATTCCCCAGGTTTCAGGACAAACAAAGAAATCCATACAAAATACACCCTTAATATGAGCAGATCTGTGAAACTGTAGCAATAACTGTAGAAAAACATTAAAAGAGGGGGAAAAAACCATAACAAACCCCCACGTGGTGTTTTCTTCTTTTATTACTCCGTTATATAACATGTCTGAATCCTAAGGATAAAGCATCTTCTTGAAATATACTTCAAAAATCTGGTCTTTTTTCTTTCTTTTTTTTTTTTTCCTTTTAACCAACCTGTCTTTCCTGCAATAAGAAGTCCAGAAGATACAATGATTTTTGACAGTATGCCTAAAGATTAAGGGCTGTGTGCTCTTCCTTAGAGTCAAGCACAGTGCAAAGGGCAGGGGATCTGCGCTGAGCACACAAACAAGAAAGAAAGAAAACATAATTTTCACTCCTCTGGATTTTCAACACCTAGCAAAGAGAGGGTAACCCATCAGGAACCATGGGAAATACTGACTTTGGGGGTTTCTAATGGGATTTACGTGGTAGGATATAAATTAACTGTATATAAGCTGCATACAGTTCAAAGTGAATCCTGCACCTCCCACTCTTTCCCGTCAGCCTCCATAGCTGTAGAAATGCAGTGAAACTGCGATTTTGTCCCACAAAGAGATGCAGATTTTCCCTGGATGGCAAAACTGCTGCTCACAGGAAAAGCAATAATTTATAGGATGGTTTTCATAGTAAGCAGAGATGGGTGAAACTCAGACTTGACAAACATTTTTCTGACTCCTTGTCTTTGTGTGCTTGATCACTGTGGCCATTCCCATCACCTCATAAAACCTCTCAAGATGAGCAAACAATGCTGGTGAACACTATTCACATAAATAATGGTGCACATTACTCACACAGCTCGTGTGAGTGGCTGCATTTAAAGGATAGAAATCTCACATCAAAGCATAAATGGTTTTTCCCTTTGTAGAAGGCCATGATTAAACATCTCACAGAAAGTGAGATATCTGCATTGTTGGTGAATCTAGCTGAGCTGTAGCTGAAAGTCTTGCCATGAGTAATACAGAGAAACAGATGATTCCTTTATTTCAGACACTTATTTCCACAGGAGAATAATCATACCCAGCAAATCCTTATTCATCCCAGCGATTCTGAAAGAGTGGAGGGAAACAACCGTGGTGCAGACATCTACACAGTGCTTCCAGATAAATCATATCCTTTCAGACAATTCTTAGCTCTTTTCAGACAGTTCTTTGTTCTCTAAAATCAGTTGATATTCTGGGTCATAATAACATTATCATAATAATGACTATAATTCTTCAAAATTAAAAGGAACGAATAATGAAATATCTAATAAATTTCCTGTGCAAGTCCCCTTTTAGGGCTTAGTAGACCAATTCTTTTGCCAAAGTCAAAGAAAAAAAAATGAGTATTACTGTCAGGATTTCTTGGAGCCCCTTTCTTTAAATCTTAGGAGGTTTGGTGTTATTGCCTTCGTGTTGAAGGGAACCTTTAGGGCTTTTTTTTCCTCCCTCCGATGTAACTCAGGGCTGGGGAGAGTTTATCCTGCTGATTTCCCCTTGTATAACTGGAAGCAGAATTAAGTCCACAGCAGGTGAGCCATTTAAGGCATAAGATGGTAAATTGAATTGGAAGAACCCAGCAATATTTTAAACTCTGTGTCTTCTCTGGCTGGAGAGGAGTCAACATAAACTAGATGATATGAAGGTTGCTGGGAACGGTGGGTTCACACTGCTTGAAAGCACATGTACTGCTTGCAGTGATTGTGAACTTCCCCTAAAAGTGCAGCCTTTTTGTACAAATAACAGCTCTTCGTGCTTGGCACCTGAACGGTTCTTTGTTTCCAGCAGAGAAACTGTGGGTTTATGGCCTGAGAATGACAATAGGAATGTGTTTATTGCTAAGGACACAGCTGGGGATGATTACGACTTTTTTTCTTTGTCAAAAAAGAAATGCTACGGGCAGCTAAATGTGCTTTCAGGCTGATTTGAGGGAGTGTTCCTGGTAAAAAGTCCTCTCTCTCTCTCTGCTCTGATTTTCCTTTGCCAGATGTAGGTTTACCAGGAGGATCAGGAAGCTGTTTAATTTTCTGACAGGAAATCATGCAAACTTTGCATGATTTGCTTCACTGAGGAGACTGGAGAGACATCAGGGTTAAGGTTTTGCAGGATTAGGGATTCTCATTCCGATGCAAATTTCCCCCAGTGGCCATGTACAGCGAAGGGCAGTCAGAGGGTCTGTCTGTGCCATCACAGCTTCTCTCTCAGCAGGCTGCAAAATTCAAAACTGCTGGGAAAGTCTGTTAGGACCAAGCTCCAGTGTTGGCTCATGTAAACCCAGCTTGGCGTGGTGGTGCCATCCTCTAAAACCCCAGTCCAAACATTACTGCAGCACACGACCTGAAGGTGCTCTAAAAAAGACATTCCCTCACCAGATTGCCGCGGCAGTGTTTCCTCTTTCCAAACCACACCCAGAGGAGAGAATTTTTAACCTTTCAAAGACACACCTCAGCAGTCAGCTCGGTGGCAGCCTCAGCAAATGGCTGGTACCAGGCTTCATGTGGACAGGAATGCATGTCTAAACATCATCTTTTTTAATTAATACAGCCCATTCCTCCGTTCTCCCACCGACTTTGGTAGCTGAGATGTAATCTGATTTAATTTCTGTACCATAATCTTATTTGGGTTTATAGTACTTCCCCCTGCTCATATTAAAATCCTATTCATTTGGCTGTAGGCACTGCGAGATAGATGTGCATCTGTGGGTGGGTTGTAAACGTGGAAGAGCTGACATATGAAGAAAAGCTGAAATTAGGTAGTTCAGTGGGCTGAAATGACTTAAACCTGGAAAAAAAAAATCCAGAAAACAGTGCCTCATAAGCTTTACTCCTTCACAAATGTAGTTACAATATTCCTAAGACAGAGGCAGCAGTGGTTCTCTAGGAGCACGCGTGGTTTTGTTCAGTGT
This sequence comes from Pseudotriccus pelzelni, assembly GCA_035584735.1. Classification (NCBI taxonomy): domain Eukaryota; kingdom Metazoa; phylum Chordata; class Aves; order Passeriformes; family Tyrannidae; genus Pseudotriccus; species Pseudotriccus pelzelni. The sequence continues at coordinate 2,189,819 of JAWMRA010000078.1, read as the reverse complement.
TTCCAGGCTGAAAGAGTCTCTTCAAGAGTTTTCTTTGCCTGGCTACAAGCAATACAGTTTACATGTTATTCTAATTTCATAAGATGAACTTTAAGTACCAGGAAGTCTCATGTTTCAGACCGAATCAGCTGGTGAACATCCAAATTGTAAATATAGGCTGGTGCCTGACCATTTACAGACATCTGCAATGTAGACATAGCAGCAGCAGCTGAGATTCTCCTGAGCATCAGAAGAGAGAAATTAGTTTTTTCTGGGAGCAGACCAACTTATCAGGAAGACGGACATTAAATATCTCAGAGGAACCATGCTTGGAAGGGTCTGTCTCTTCCTGATTGCAAATGGTTCATAGATGCCCGCATTGCAGATGCTGGTGCCTGCTGAAATCTTGCATCCAGAGAGTATCTCAGGGGTGGTTGAGCTGAGCTGGATGCTGGGTGCCCACCAAAGCTGCCCTTTCACTCTCCTCCTCAGCTGGACAGGAGAGAGAAAGTGTAATTAAAAGCTCATGGGCTGAGGTAAGAGCAGGTGGAGATCACTCACTGATTGTGTCACGGGCAAAGCTCACTCAGGGAAATTAGTTGAGTTTATTAACAATCAGAGCAGGACGATGAGAACCGAAACAAATCCTAAAAATCACCTTTTCCCCATCCCTCACTCCTTCCCAGGCTGAACTTTATTCCCTGTTCTCCTGCCCCTCCTCCTTCACTGCCCTGGGGTCTGTGGGGCTGTTTCTACCACAGATCCTTGCTATGCAAACCCAGTGCAATGGTAAAGGGGGATTTGGATGCCCAGTAGGACTTCAAATGGCTTCAGTCTGGAGTTCACCACCACTGTGGGAATTAAAAGCAGTTATACCTCACCCCTGCTCACACAGGGAGGTGTAATCTTCAAGCCTTAGGCATTAACGGAGAGCAAATCCACCTGAAGTGTCCTGGAAGAAACCCAATTACAAGCGTGATTTCCCATAAGAGTGAGTATCTTTTGGGAATTAATGGGTCCCATAAGAAATTATACCTAAATACTAGATCTAGACAATGAAGTGGAAAAAACCTCATCATGGTGTGGAATCAGAGCCTGGTGTTATTTATCAGTACTACAGAGATATTCCAATTCAGATGAGAAACACATCACTTTAAGTATTATATAAAAATACAGTGAAGGACAGATCTTGATTTAGCACTAAAATACACAAAATGAGATGACAAGATAAAGGATGTCAGAGGTGAAGAGCCTTTTTTTTTTTTTTTTATGAAGCAGATTAGGGGCAAAACCAGGGCAGACATCAGACTTCTGGAGCTTCCTTCTCCCGTGAGGTCATATTGCCTTCCTACCCTGTGTATGCTCAGAAGATAGCTACAGATAATGAACTCAATTACTGTAATTAAAAACAGAGCCTGCTCCCACTCCCTGCCCCTTGAGGAAATGCCTGGATGCTACTCCCATGAAAACATTTGAGTGTGTTCAAATAGTGTGGTATATGTGCCACTAAACCCCTGATTAACCAGGAGACAGAGGAGAGACAGAGGCACACACAGGGGGATGTTGTTCTGTGTCTCAGCAGAACCAGGGATTCAAGATACATAGATGCCTCTCCTGCTTACAGTGTGAAAGCTTTAAATCTGTTTTTTTAATAATTTCCTAAGATATTCTGATCCTTTGACAATCAACAGGATGAGGACAGGTCTGCCTTGGGACTGAATGAAGGTATAGAAATTTTAGGCTCATTAGTCTCTATACAGTGTTTTAGTTCTTGCCTTCTCAAAATTAAGCAAAACACAACAGAATTAATTCTTTTTAATATTAAAGGCTGGCTAAAATGGTTGATACCTCCTCACTTTCCCTCCCTATAGGCAGTTTTGACTGAAATAGCTTACTTGGGGTTAATCAGTTTTCATGGGATTATTATATGCAAGCAAGTACCCAAACCCCCCAAAAATCTACTGATTAAGTGCTTACATGAGAGATGCTGCCTGTACTTCCCAATGAGCCTTTTGTATTAGGCAGGATCCTTTAAAAAAATTGTCTTAGATGAGATTATTTAAAACAAACCAGCCAATAAAGACTTTTTCCCCCCCCAGAACTAAAAGCACCAGAGCTGTTTTCTGTGCTGCTGCACTGAACATCAGTGTAAATGCAGCTGTTAAATCAGTTGCAGATCAGCCTGGCAGGCCTGAGTACAGCTAGTTCTGCTTGTCTTGCCATTAATGTCAAGGAAAAGTAGGTGACAGTAATTGGTGTTGCTGGGAAATGAACTCTTCTGAGAAGGGAGCAGCTCTGTGAAATGCAGTGTGGGGTGGACTGAGAGCTTAACGTGTCAAGGAGAAATTCCACATTCAGAATTAGGGAGTGAAATTACGCGACTAATGAAATATCCATCCGAGGAATCCCGTTAAAATATTCAGCTGGAGTCACCCCTCCCCCTGTCTGGGGAGGCAGGGAATTGTGTCTGGTGGTAAACCCATTACGTCTTTTGGGTGGCGTTCCGTATTTTTCTATTATGTGATTTTTTTGTGGATTTAAGACTCAGTGAAATGAGTCCATCATTAAAAATGCTCAGGATAAATAACTTCTGCTGAACTTAATGGCATAAACTTACAGTTCTGAGTCATGTTTATTACCTGTCACCTTTGTCTCCGTGGGTGAAGGGCAGCTGACGGAGTAAGACGTCAGGAGTGGGACTCCTCACGCAGATCTGCGAGCCATGGAAGCAGCTGTATCCCATTACAGCCAGTGGAGAGCTGCTCTTGGCTGCCTGTGGAGTCCAAGGAGTGATTCAGCTTGTCACAGATACGTGTGGTGAGGTGAGCATTGCACTTTTTCACAAGGGACTTGATTCAGTTGTCCTCAGAGAGTCCTCTGGTGTCCAGATATCCGTGTCGGGCTAATGGATGACACGATAGAATAGTTGAGGTTGGAAGGGAAATTTTAAAGATCATCTCTTTCCAAACCCACTGCCATGGGCAGGGACACCTTCCACTATCCCAGGTTGCTCCAAGCCCCATCCAGCCTGGCCTTGGACCCTTCCAGGGATGTGACATCCACCATATCCACAGGAAACTGTTGCAATGTCTCAGCACTGCCATTCTATGATTCTATATGAGACGCCAGAGGGGCTGTGAGGATCTCTTTTAGGGTGGGCTATATTTAAAACCCTTTTGTATTTATAATGATTTTTAAGGCCATTTTGTTCCTAACAAATTCCCAGGCAGTGATGTTCAATGGCAAGGAACTGATAATCAGTGGGAGAAAGCATCACTGGTAAGTTCTGTTAATACTTAACACATAGATGGGAACCTGTAATGACCTGAAGCTGTGTCAGGGCAGGTTCAGGTTGGGTATTAGGTAAAGGTTCTTCCCCCAGAGGGTGCTTGGGCACTGAAAAGGCTCCGCAGGGCAGTGGGCACAGCACCAAACCTGAGAGAGCTCAAGAACTTGGACATTGCACTCAGGCAATTGTGATTCTTCAGGTAAGAAGGGTTCTGTTTGAAGAATGTTTCTGTGTGATGTGTTTTGAGACAACTTTCAAACCTGTTGGTCAAATTTCCTGTCAGGCAGGGAAGGTGTATAAAAAAAGGTAGAAAAATTTCCATACATTTTTCTTTCTAAAAATGCTCTGAGTTTTCAGTCATAAAGGTTGTAACTGCTGCTTTTTGATTTCTTTCGAAAGAAGTCTCTGTGCAATAGTTTCAGTGAAACTGATGAGAGTTGAAGATTGAAACATTAACATATGTTAACCGAGACTTCTCTAATTTTAAACTAATCATACATTGAATGTATTTGATAGGGCTGAATGAAGTGGGATATTATTTGAGCTTTATTAATATTCTCTATTAACAGAAAATACCACTTCTATCTAATGTCCTGGTGATCAAGAGGGACTTTTAAACAGTGTTCAAGCACATACAGATGGATACAGATGGTGCATGAAGCAACTCTAAGTGCATCAATCAACTGCTTCAAGTGTATTTCATACACAAGAAAATACGTATTGCTAAGAATTCCTCGCTTTGTGTTACCACAATTATGTACTAAAGTGCCAGACTCTCAGCACAGCTCCTGTTATGCAAAGACAAAGTCAATCACACAGGGCTGTTTCCTGTGTCATTTAAGGTTGCTACGAAATTCTCCATCTGGACCAAACAGAGAGGATTAAAAAAAAAAAAGAACAGGAAAAAAATTTGGTATGCCCTTGCTTCTCCCCCAAGTGCTTGGGTAGACAGACATCAAGGGTATATATCTATATATGAAACAATAAATATGCACTTAGAAATGTAAAGGGAGGATGAAAATTACCAGGGAATGTCAGAAATCTGTCTGTATTTATCCACAAATTTCACATGGAATGGCACGAGCCATGAGCAGAAGTTTAGGCTGGATATTAGGAAAAGGTTCTTCACCCAGAGGGTGGCTGGTACATAAGTACAGGTATATAAGAGCAAAGTGCCACTGATAATTTTGACATCCTTTGCCTCGTATTTCAGGACAGAAAGAACATTTTGATGTGATGGAGCCCTGTGCAAAACCCACTTATTGCACTTCTTTTAGAACAGCCCTAGGGAATTTTTAAGAGGGATGACCCTATAATCATAGAATCCTAGAATGGTTTGGGTTGGAAGAGACCTTAAAGCTCATTCAGTTCCAACCCTGCCATGGGCACGGACACCTTCCATTAGACCAGGTTGTTCCAAGCCCACCCAACCTTTTTTTAATAACCAGTCAAAATCTACTCTCTTTCAGTTTGAAGCCATTCTGAAACCACATGCGAGACCCGTGGGTAACTTCACATCCCCACCAATATGATGCTCAGGAAGTTCCCACTTTATTCATCACCGTGCTTTCTTTTATACAGTTACATTCTCCACATACAGGGTTATTTAACTTGTGATTGGTTACATATATGAAACACAAACTGTTCACACGACTAAAGCTATATTACTATTGGTGAGCTACTGTTGCTAATATATCTTGGTTTTCTACATTCTTTTTCTCTTTTATCTAACCATAACATTCTATTTCTATGCTTCTTCTCAAGTCAGCCTAACCTCCCAACAGCAGCTGCTTTCCCTCCCTCCACCAGCTACTGTTTCTCCCTGTCAAATTATCAAAGTTCTCAGACCTTGAAGCTTTCTTCAAATCTTTATCAACCTATTTCTGTCTCAACCAAAAATCCCCAATCCTAATTATCCTTCAGTCTGGTGTGTTCATTCCCAAACTGGGACAGAAGGACTGATGTTTAAGGCTTTGAAGCTCCAAGCATTCCAGGCTTTGCTTCCCATTCCCATGGTATTGCCCTGTGTTTAATACTTGGAACGCTGCGGGTTCACCAAGACACCTGAGGCCATCCCAAGGAGTTCAGTAAACAAAAAGGTTCCCAAAGCAGTGGCATGTCTTTCCTTCTGAGCCAGGGTCACCGAACCCAGTCCTGCTTTCCCTGGTTTGCATCACCACCCAAGTTTTTGTCCCAGCTCCAAAGCCCCCGTGGGCAGCAGCAGGACAGGGGTTCAGGCTCTGGCATTTCCCACTGCCCTGAGCCCCCAGGGTGGGATGGCTGGGTCGGTGCAGACTCTGCAGCCTCCTGCAGCCCTGGCTGTGCCCACAGGCAAACAGGAGCTTCCCCAGATCTTCCCGAGACACTGGGACCTAAGGGAAGAAAACGCTCCCAAGGTGCAGAGTGACTCTCAACTTTGTCATTAACCCAGAGGATTAGGATAGGATAGGATAGGATAGGATAGGATAGGATAGGATAGGATAGGATAGGATAGGATAGGATTAGGGTAGGATAGGATAGGATATGCTGAGTTGGGAGGGACCCACAAGGATCATCAAGTGTAACTCTGGCCCTGCACAGACACCCCAACAATCCTACTCTGTCCCTCAGACCATTGTCCAAACCCTCCTGGAGCTCTGGCAGCCTTGGGGCTGTGCCCACTGCCCTGGGGAACCTGTGCAGTGCCAACCACCCTCTGGGGGAAGAACCTTTCCCTGAGATCCAACCTAAACCTCCCCACTTCAGCTTCATGCCCTTACATTGCCATTCATTCTTTACATTGATAAACTCACTTTACTAATTACACCTTACAAACAGAATGTTCCAAGGTGGAGAGGGGTTTGCTTGTTAAGCAGAAGTCATGCTTGTGTTTCACAGTTGTCTTTTTTTAGCAAATTTGACCATTTCCCTTCATACCCAACGTTATGTCTTTTCTTTAATAACACATGAGATCAATTTTTATTTTTTTTCGTCCCTAAGAACAAACACTTTACAGAAATTCAGTGTGTTGGTTCAAAGCATCAGCTAAAATAGTGGGAAGTGGGAAAAATAGAAGATTTAAAGAAGTTGTCAGGAAAATAGAAGATAAAAACAAGAGGTTGGTTGTTTAAATACTGTAAGTGATCAGGGTTTGATAAGCTTGTGTCCTAGAAGGAGCAACTTTAGGCTTTCCTCCAAGATGAGCGTGTTCCTGGTGCTCCATTTAACTGGAATACAGAAGGAGAGAAGTTCAGAGCAGCTCAGCCACTGTGTAACAGCAATTTCAGTTGTTATAGCCTAAATAATGTATGTGGAGAAGGATAATTTTCCCTAAGCCCAGACTGCAGAAGAAGAGTCCCACTATGAGGACAAAAATCATCCAAATGATCCGGAAGTTGTCGCTTCTTTCTGTGGGGGAGTGTCATGGATTTGCAAAGGTCCTCCCTCCCTGCGGGGCTGTAAGTGGTTTGTCCAGGTGAATTTCCAGAATAAAGCCAATCAAAAGTTTTGGTGACGCCTTTGCCAATTACATATTTAAGAAAACGGAAGAGAAAGTTGTGGCGCAGGTGAAATTGGGAGCCATGTGAGGGAGGACACAGCAGGCCCCAAGGGGGGCCAGGCCTCTCTATCCTCCCCCGGACCTGGGCTGGGGGCAGGAGCAGCACTGAAGCCCCCGACCAGACGTGTAACAGAGTGAAGAAAAAATATCTTAAAGAAGGACTTAGACAAAGCTGCTGCAAAAGGAATTCCAGACAGAGAGATAGCGGAGCCTCCAAGGTCAGAGCTGGCAGCAGCAGCAACTGGAGGGAGAAGTCCGAAGGGGTGGGGTCCTTCTCCCCACCCTGCCCCCCTCTCTCTCTCTCCCTTCAGCAGGGAAAAGACTGAAATCTAAAAATCCCTGCCACCTGT
>JAWMRA010000078.1:2127114-2179059 GCA_035584735.1 Pseudotriccus pelzelni | reverse complement strand
CAGAGAAGCTGTGGCTGCCCCTGGATCCCTGGAAGTGTCCAAGGCCAGGTTGGATGGGGCTTGGAGCCACCTGGGATACTGGAAGGTGTCCCTGCCCATGGCAGAGGGAGTGATCTTTAAGTTCCTTCCAACCTAAGCCATTCTAAGATTCTTTGATTCTATGAGTGTTTGCAGGAGTGACTGAATCAGGTGGTTTTCTGCTGCATGGAAGTCTCTATAAGTGAAAGATTTCATTTTGATTGACACTTCATGATCTTTGCTAGCATGCATCAACCCTGCAAATCTGTGCCCCTCTTGATGGAGTTCATTGTGCAGAACAACCCACATTTTCCATGCATATGAAGAGTCAAATGTGCAGCCCAAAGACAGTGATATTTTGCTTTGTGCTTTTGATCAAAAAGTCTTGCCGTGCTGGGGCTTTTCAGAGCACACCTGATAAAATCCATTACACGTCTTTTCTGCTTCACTGGTGCTAAGAAGCCTTTGACAGCTGACAATAGCAAGGCCATATGTCACTCTTGAATACCTGTATTTTAAGTGAAAGGAGGGAAATCAACCTCTTTTGCCCCGGTAAGGAAGCAGAAAACACAGACAATTCTTCCCATCCATAAAACATAAAGCATATGAATAACACATGGACATTCCATCCTGCTTCTCCTCAGGGGATCCAAAAGCACGGTGGATACTCTCTCTCTCACTCACATTATCACAACTGGAAGACTGGAGTTCATGGGGGTGAAATAACTGATGAGCATCAAGCAAGAGCCTTTGACCTGAGCCAGAGAAAGAGCCTGGGTGTCTAATGACAGTCTTTGTGCCGGGGACAAGGGTTCACAGCATTATGATATCAGTGATTAAAGCTTCTCTGGCTTTCCTGGAAGGAGACTGCACTTCCAGTCCCCAGCTGCCATTCAACTTCCATCATTTGAACTAAAAAATTGGACTGAAGCAGGGCTGAAACTTCAAAGGCTCACAAAATGCTGTGAACTTCGGTGACTTTGGTTCTTGTCCGTTACAGGAAAGACAGATGGAAATAATAAAAAACAAAATTAAAAAAAAAAGTAAAATAAAAATAATCAGTCTCAGGGATTCTTGGGTCTTTCCACTGAACTGCTCCTATTTGTTGGGGTGCATCTGGCAACGCACCAGATCTTATTTTAAATAGTCCCTTGTGAAGAACTAGGAAGATCCAGTCATAAAAACAACTAAGTCTGAAGAATAATTCAAATAACCCCAAACTGCACATCTAAAATAGACCAGATCATTCAATCTCAACAGGGCAGACAGCGAAGAGAGGTCAGCACAAGCAGCTCAGCTGTACAAACCCACTGCAGGCCTCCACAGACAGATGGAAAGTATTTCCTCACCTGTAATGTCAAATATAATACTGATGCTCTAAAGGGCCAGGGCAGCAAGAAAAACAACCCATCTGAAGCTCTTCCTAACACTGATAGGCAATAAAGATGCCAATCATAAATTAGACTGCACATGGAACAGTAAAAACAATTTATGCTGGAGTGCATTACCATTGTGTGAATCAACAGAGCAGCTTCAATGGGAATGTGTGTCCAGTTCTTATGGTTTGAAGGAAAAAAATGTGCTGCCAGAGCTGAAGAAATACCATAAAAAGGCCACAAGATAAGGGAAGACACAGAAAACTTGTCATATATAGAGATTAAAAAGACTGGGATTATTCACCTCTGCAAGAAGATGAAGGAATATAATAATAAAAATCTTATTCACTGTGGCTCTGTCCTTGCTTTGTCACACAAATCCAGGGTGCAGATTACTCATACCTGGGTATCTCTGAGTAGCCAGACCTGAAATAGTCACCCTGGGCTCCATTTAGGCTTGATTAATATACACAGAAAACTCTGGAGAGTCACTCTTTCAATTTCTTCCAAGTATTTGGAAGACAAACCACACTCTGCTAATGACTTTCTCTTCATTGATAATAAATTTGAGGCTCTGACTCAAGGTTGTTTAAAACAAGGAGAGATAAATATTTTCACCTTCTAAAATAACCAATAATAATAATAATAAAAAAGATAAAATGAAAAGTAGTACACGTAGCTGTTTCTCTTCTTATTTTAAAAATGAATTGTGGATCTTACTGCTGCATGAAGTGGATGATGTCACTAAAAGCTGAATAAGATTCCAGGACAAACATGGTCACTAGAGGGTTAAAAAGAATATTTGAATCTAAAACAAACGATAAACTTATACAGAAAGGCTGTAAAATCGTCAGATTCTAAAGATTAAGGTAACCTTTAACTTTTATTGCTCAAAAGAGATAGTTTGGGTTATAAAGTGCAGCATCTGCTTAACGTGAAGAGCTGTGCATTTTTCTCCAGCCAATGCTCATATTCAGAAAGAAAAAAAAAAAAGTAATTAGGTTATTTCTATGATTCATCAGGTACATTTTTACGCTGACAGAGAAGATGGAAGTTCCCCTTTCTGCCTGACATGGGATTTCCTCTTCTAGCTGGAAATTACCCAGTTTCATCGAGTAAGTAAAATTTCCATAAACTTCTCTCAGGGTTTAATGACTGCACCCTGCCTGGAAATATTGTCTGCCTTTGATTTACACTGCATGTGACTTCTAGAGCCCCTCAAAGAGCCTTCACAGATTTCTTCCTGGGATACACAAGTTTAACTATCACTTAAATGACTGGTTGACCAAATTCTGTGTCATGATGAAGTAAATGGTTTGGTTTTTTTTTAATCAGGGGTTTCTTTGTTTGGGGGTTTTTTTGTTTGTTGGGGTTTTTTTTTAACAAAGATGATATGCATGAACACTTATTTTTGTCCTTCTGCTGCACCTTCTCCCAAGTGTGCTCTTCTTTCTGTGCTTAACAGATCCATGTTTTTCAGTATCACTTGTTTTCTTCTTTTCCCAGCACTTGCAAGAGCCCATAAATCAGTGAGGACTGGATCTAGGGCTTGAAGGTGCCCTGATGCACCTTGTGAGGCTGGGGAGGTTGTGGGTTATGGGTGGTACAACACCCATGGGTGCCTCTAAACAATCCTTTCGGTGCCACGGGGGGTTTGTGAAGGAGCAGGTTGGGGTGCTGAGTCCTAGAACACAAACACACCTTGACAGCACATCCATCACCTTTCTCCTGCAATCACGTGCTGGACTAAAGATTTCATGTGAAACCCAGCACTCTACAGGTTGGACTGATGACCTTTTATGTGACACCAATGAGTAGCTTCATATCTCCAGATCACTTCAGGTGTTGGTGTCGAGCTCTGGAGTGTGAGACTGAGCGGAGCACAACAGACTCAATCCTGTTGCCATGTAAACATTAAGGCCTTGGATTCTAAAATACACAGGTTGATGTGATGCTCCAAAGCTTCTGGCAGACACTGTGTGATAGATGAATAATCCTTTGCTGTGGCCCACACAGTGCTGCCATCCCTTTATTTATTTACATGAAGGTAGAATTTATTCACCTACTTGTACCAGGGAGAGGTGAGTTCAGTTCCAGAAATAGCTACACTGAGGTACAGATGAGTATAAGTCTGTTAAATTATCATATATTATTTTCTCTTTTGCAATTCATGGAAAGTCCTGCCCTTCTCTAATGAGTTGAGACATTTTTCCTGAGCAGTGCAAACTGGAACTGATGTAATAAATTAAGAAACTCTGCGTAGCCTTTTAAGGATAATAATTATTTCCAACTCATCATTTTTTGTTATTTCATTTTTTAGCACAATCAGTATGTCAGTGCATTTAGTTAATGCTGCGAGATAGATGTCAGAAGGAGCAGATCCGCTTGTAAGATGTGCCACCTCCAGGAGTCACAGATTGTCACTCCTGCTTCACAGGGTACGACTGTCCCTTTAGTTCAGCATCAAATTCTGGATGCTTCACTGGATGCTGAGCACTACACCCAGCTCTGGGTCCTCAGCACAGGAAAGGCACGGATCTGATAGAGCAGGTCCAGAGAAAAGGCACCTCTGATATGGAGACAGCCTGAGACAGTTGGGGATGTTCAGCCTGGAGAAGAAAAGGCTCTAGGGAGACTTTATCCCAGCTTTTCCAGGGGAGCTTTGGAGAAAGAGACTTTTTACCAGGGCCCACAGTGACAGGACATGGAGAAATGGTTTTATACTGGAATGAGCTGGGTTTACATTTGACACATTAAAGAATCTTTTTATCATGAGAGTGGTGAGTCCCTGGAACAGGTCACCCTGAGTTGCTGTCCAGGAAGTGTCCAAGGCTAAGTTGGATGCAGCTCTGAGAAACCTGGTCTCGTGAAAGGTGCCCCTGCCCATGGCAGGGGGTTGTAATGAGGTAGGTGGTCTTTAAGGTCCCTTCCAGCCCAAGTTGGATTTCTTTATATTAATTATTATATTAGTAATCCTCAAGGTACTTCGCCATCCTGAATTTCTTCAGAACTTTCTGTAGATGAGAATGTTCAGCCACTGGACAATCATTTGGTGAAGAGTAACAATTCAAATGCAAGTTATATGAAGAAATGTATCCTTTTGCTTGTTCTGTATGAAACACAAAGAAAATAACTTCTATACAGGCCATAAGAACTAACAGACTTCCAGAATCTCTCTACTATTCTCAAAGTTCAGGTGAATTTCCTGCCATTGTACCTGGATGAATTTTCTAATACCAAATCTCTATAAAGACGGATGAATTTCTTCTTTACCTCTAAGCTGAGATGAATTTCAAAAAGTTAAGCCTAGTCTGGTAAACTTGTTTTTCTGGGGTTTTGTTTGTTTATTTGCTTTTTGTTTTTAACTTTTCCTCTCTCCCTCTGCTCTTTGTCATCAATTTCCTCTACATTGTCTTTCCCTCTTTGAATGTCAGACTGGACAAATAAGTGATTCTTTACCTCTAGCAGTGCATATTCAACCCGGGAAATGTGGTTTTTCCCTGGTGCCCAATTTGGATTCAAGAGACTTTACTGCCCTTAATGGAGCCACCTCCATTTGCGTCAGCCAAGAAGCTCAGAGGATAATGAGAGCACTGAGTGATCTGTTCTTGATGTGGAGTATTCTTTAAGCTGGGAAAGCCCCCTTGGTGTTGCTCCTCACAGCTCCTCTCTGGTGCAGCTGACACAGTTCTCAGCTCCCTCACAAGCCACAAGCAAAAGAGGCTCCTCGAGAACAAAGTACGAGCTGAATAAAATAGGAGTGATGTCTGTGACGTTGCCATGGCAATCAAAGTTCATGCCTGGTGCCAAAACGGTGCAACTATAATCACTGATCAAAGTGTCCAGTTGTCATGGCAACCCTGAAAGGCTCGGACTCCAAGTTCAGTATCTCCACAGTTGAAAATAAATAAATAGGGCTGGTAGTGGTTTAAATAATTAGTGCTTCTATCTTTACAGTATTATCCTGTGACCGTGACATGTTGAAGGCAAACAACTTGCTAAACCCCACCAATCAATCCCACAGCTTTGTCAATAACCCAGGACCACTTTGGACAATGTGACAATGTTATTTTTTTGTTTTCTCCTGCCATGTAGAAGTGCTCCGTGGCCTGATGCCTGCTGGAACCTGTGTGGGACATCCTGGTATGTGGGGTAGGGGTGGCTTTGATGTTGGAGTCTGGGAATGTGCTGCCCAAGGACTTCTTCATCTGAGGCTTCAGCCCTGGTGAAAGGAAAAGAGCGGGAAAAGCCTTCACGACACAAACAAGTTTTGCTAGAAGTCACTTCAAAACCACTGTGTTATTTTCCTTTTCTGCATATGCTGTGTCTGTACGAAATGCAGCCTGAATGACTATTAACTGGGAGTCAAAAATCTCTCAAGTCCACTGAGAAGAAAATCCTTTAATATAAAGTCCACATAATTGGCAGAATGCTACTGGAGAGCTGGACTCTTGCCTTGATGTAAGTCAGTCTTTTTCCCATGTCATATGCCCTGGTGATTATATTTCTGATATTGGCATTTAAAGGACTGAAAGAGAAGAAAACCAAAGTGAAAAAAAAGTTATCATTCCAATATATTCCAATTATTTTGTGGGGGGAAAGAATTGTATTGATCTCTCCCCTTCTTTTCCTCTGTTTCTGCACCAGGAGAAAACAAACGGCTCTGTTCAGTTTTGTTCCTACTGATCCAAACTGGGATCTCACAGCCTGTATCAGGATGTCTTGGAAACAACCTGGAAACAACTTGATAAGATTTTTCCTGCACACTTTCCCCTTTAAATTGCAAGGGGTTAAAGTATGTCTAGGGGTGGGATTTTTGAATGTATCTTGCAAATGATAAACAATGCAAAAACCACAATGTTCTAATGAATTAAGGCACAGAAAATACTGGGATGTAGCTTATATGGAGCTGTTTCTTCAAAGAATCATGGAATGGTTTGGATTGGAAGGACCTTAAGGATCATCTCATTTCAACCCCCTGTCATGGGCAGGGACATCTTCCACTAGCCCAGGTTGCTCCAAGCCCCATCCAACTTGACCTTGAATGCTTCCAGGGATTCAGGAGCAGCCACAGCTTCTCTGGGCAACCTGTGCCAGGGCCTGCCCACCCTCACAGGGGAGAATTTCTTCCTTATATCCAATCTAACTCTTCCCTTCTTCCATTTAAAGCCGTTCCCCTTTGTCCCATTGCTCCACATCCTTGTCCAAAATCCCTCTCCATCCCTCTTGTAGCTCCTTTAGGCTCTGAAAAAGGCTCTAAGGTCTCCCCAGAGATTTCTTTTCTCCAGACTGAGCAACCCCAAATCTCTCAGCCTTTTTCTTCTCCTTCTTCCTCTCTGGAACAGGAGGCACTTGTGTTTTCAATGCAAGATGCTCAATATTTGAGTCACAGGTGATAAGTTTGGTTAGGCATGAGTCTGATTTCAATTCTGATGAACCACCTTGAACAGACAGCAGGCCATAAAGGAAAACAAATCCTTGGAGACTTCTGCCTTCTCCACCTATAGCAGCAACCCCTCATTTACTCTTGTTCAGTATTTTTCAGAATCTTTCTAACACCAGATTTCGATTTTATTTTTTTTTCTTGTTGGCTAAAGCAACCGAGTTTATTGCTAATGAGAGAAAACTTGGGAGAACTCCAGGCAATAATTTTTGGATATTATACTCAGGTTCTTCCAATCCTCTATTTCTTGCTGGGAATGTTGCCAAAAATGCAAAAGATAGCAATGTTTGGAAAAGATATTTTGAGTGTTAGGCTTTTTTCCTTGTAAGTAGGTTACAGTTAAGAACAAGATGACATATGTAATATATTTAGTGAAACTGTAGTGATAAAATCACTTGTGCATTTTTCATTATCAATGCTGAAGGAAACAGCAAGTTATTTAAGAAACATGCATTGATTAAAACTTTAACTTTTTCCACAGAATTATGCATTGAAATAGAAATACATAATATTGCACATTTTATCTGGTCCAAGGAAGCAACTGTAAACAATTTCCACCCTTTGAAAAGTTAATCAAGTATTTCCTTACTGTGATGTTATCCTATATTTCTGCTTTTCACAGCCCATGAATCATTCTGAAGCACAATGTTTTTCAGTCTGTGCTGTTAAGATGCCATCACACTCGTCTGTCAAAAAAAAAGATGAAATCCTTGATTATTTTTTTTTTCCTCTTGGCTGGGGCTGGAAAATGTTAGAAATGTAAAAGCAGATGCAGTGGATGGTGCCAGAGGGTTTGTCCAGCCTGGCAAGTTCTCTCCAGTGGTGGTTGAAAGTGAATATCTGCACAGGAGCACTAGAACAAAGCAAACAAATGGGCATTGCATCCCTTAGTTGAACTACTCTCTCCAGACTCCTACAATTCCAGAGTCAGGAATGGATAGTGTGGAATGTATCCTCTGGTTTTTGTCTTCTGTGAACTTCACAGTTTGCCCTCAGGCACAGGAAAATGTTTAGCTCCTGAAACATCCTTTGGTGAGGAGTTCCACAACTAGCGAGATTCTGCAGGAAGAATCATCTTGGGAGTTGATTTATGGTTTGTGGGGTTTAGGTTGGGTTTTTTGTTTGTTTGTTTTGCTTGGGTTTTTGTTTGTTTGTTTTGCTTGGGTTGGGGTTTTGTTTGTTTGGTTGGTTGGTTTTAGTTTGGGGCCTTTTTTTGTTTGGCTGGCTTTTTTAAAATCTGTTTTGAAGGTATTTCCTCCATCTTCAGTTACTGCCTCAGTCCACCTCTACGGGCTTCTCCTGGCTTCATGTACTTTCAGCACCCCCTTCATCAGCTGTCTTATTTTCTGAAATGAATCATCCTCACATACTTGGCCTTTGCTTACAAAAATGTAGTTCAGCATCTCCCCTCCCCTCCCCTGTACATTTAGGAGGTGGAAAATCAGAAGTTACCCTCAAAAGATGGATTTATGTTGCACCATGCTGGTATTTTCCGGTTTTGCTCTCTATTATTTTCCCAATAATCGTCAAGTTTCGATTCTGTTGGTTATTATTTGTGCCGTATTTTTTTCTCATCTCCTTCTCAATCAAAAGCCGGCTGGTATCAAAATACCCTTCGGTAATCCCCCACAGCAGCACTTTTTCCTTACTCAATCAAAATACTGTCATCAGCAAAATGTCACGTCACCATTCACCCTTTTCCTTTCTAAATCAGCTCCAAATATTTTGACCGTTCTAAGTTCCAGCACAGCGCTCAGAAGGATCCCATTGGGAATCTCATCCATAATGGTTTATTCCTCTCTTTAGTTTCCAACGTTTTGTTTAACTATTTAACCAAATGATGTCCTCTTTCATTCAGCAATTAGTCCTTTCTCCAACAGTCTAATAGTTGTTTGGCCCGAGGTGTTGGTGTGTAAAAATCCATAATGAACAGGACCTAAAGGGTAACAGTTTCCATAAAATGGGAATGGATCAGATAAGAAAAAAATTACAGTTTTCCCAAAAAGAGTCTTGCAAAAAAATTTTTTGTTCCTGTACACGCCTCTCTCGGATGAAACATTTTTAAGGATTTAAATTGTAATCGAAGGAAGTTCTAAACTGTTGGTCCACAATTTACACAGTTATTCACATTTCCTTGAAAAGTATTGTAGAAGGAAGAGCTTCCTCTCACCTCTTTTATCAACATTTCTGCATTAATTGTGGAGAAAAGCTTTATTTCCTTTCAGCAGAGGGACTGATTAATCACTGCTCCAACTTTTATTGGCAATGCCAGGTGTTCTATAATTCACAAGATCTAATATCTTTATAGTGTTATTAATATTCTATTTTTCTACTCACACAAAGCAGTTACTTTACATTAAATTACTTATTCATGTTCAATTTGATACTATAGGTGTAAGGTTTGTAAGGCAAATGACATATCATTTGCACCTTTACACCACGGTTCCATTTAACAAGAAATCTGATCAGGGGCATCTCAGCAAATCAAAACAGCCATAACCTCATAAAGCAAAAAAAAAAATCAACCTTCATAGACTCACTTCAAATTTGCTCCAAAAACAGAGCAAGGACAATAACAGGGCAATGTGTCTTGACAGTCTGGGGGTCAAAGCAAATGTCATTTGTACCCTTTGGCAGATACCATTCTGGTTTTAAGACAGTAGTTGCTATAAATACTAAATCATGGGAGGGTTTCTTGATCAATTTGAAAGAAATCCAAGTGTGTGCCCACACTTGGGTCACATAAAATCTGTTTTGATGGGCAATCTGGTGACTCTTTCCTCCAAGAGGAGCCTCGTTTGCTACAGTCTAGTTGTGATCAGGCCTCTGTTTGAGTTCTCATTTACACCTTGTTTTCATTTAGGGGACAACAAGTATTTTTCTCAAAGCTCCATGAAATCATGGCAGCAACAGAATTTATCATTGTCACCTTTTGGTGCAGTGTGTCCTGCCCTCCAAAGCAGAATGACATCATTAACCACACAGTGGAGAATCTGCCCCTTCATCAAAGAGACACTTTTTCCCCCCATTTTCCATTTCCCTGGTCCTGATGACACCTACTCTGAGTCATACGCTGAAGCAGCACAGGAGATGAGTAATTAAAGCTTTGTTGAGCGCTGAAAGATTCTCTGCACTGGAAACAAGATGTCTCTGCATATCTATAATAGCTCAAATGCATCATTCATTGAAGGGGATAACTTTCATTCACAAATTACAGCTTTGGGAAAGGATTTCAGCTGGCACTGCAGTTTAGCAGAGCTTTGTGTGTGATTCATGTGAGAGCCAAATGTGCAAATGCATATATTTTATATATAGATGTATAGATATATATGTATGTATGTGTGTGTATGTATGGCAGATGATTCAGGCTTTTATTTCCCAGATGGCTGCTGCAACCTAACTTTTCTGAAGCAATGATAAGATCCATTATACAATTTGTTATATAAGCAGTTTTCCCTGCCACTACCTCATTAAAACATTTGTTAAGGGAGTGAGAACGAGCTGAACTGGGTGAATCAAACCTTTGGGTGAGCACTTGTGAAAGGACAACCTTGTAATGCTGCAGTTTTTTGTGTAAAAGCTCCCTCAGTGAACTGACCAAATCTGGTCATTTAAAAGTCAGCCAAAACCTGCATGAACCTTGAGCAATAAAGTAGAAATACAGCAAAGTGAAGGAGAGCAGATTTAGGTTGGATATTAGGAAGAAATTCTTCCCTTTGAGGGTGGGGAGTCCCTGGCACAGGTTGCCCAGAGAAGCTGTGGCTGCCCCTGAATCCCTGGAAGTGTCCAAGGCCAGGCTGGATGGGGCTTGGAGAAACCTGGGATAGTGGAAGGTGTCCCTGCCCATGGCAGGGGTTGAAATTAGATGATCCTGAAGGTCCCTTCAACCCAAACCATTCTAGGATTCTATGATTCTGCAAAAAAAGCATTTTGCAAAAGCGAATCTCTTGCAACTTTCTGAATTCCCGTTGCCCCCCCAGCACCCAACATGTCTGCCCTTTGTGTCCCTTTTGCAAATTTACCAGATTACAAAACCTTGAATTAAAGCACAAAGGGCTAAGTGGGTTAGGCAGCGTTTACCAACTTAGAAAAGGGTAAGGAGGGGGTTAGGAGCACATATCTCACTCTTATCTCTCTTTTTGTGAATGCTGTGCTTATAAAAATAAGATCCTGAATGGTCTGAGTCCTCTGGGCAATATGAACACCACACACAAACATCTGAGTTGACAGGGAAGGAAATGGCATCAGAACACAACCTGCTGCCACATTTCTTCCTCCTTCTGATAAAGTTCAGTGCAAGAAGAGAAATGAAGCTTTCTAAGTCTTTCCAACTGATGAGTAAAATGGGCTGGAAAAGGAATCAGGGAGTCACAAGAACTGGTTTCAATAGGAAAGAGGGAAAGGATTTTGAGGAAATCCCCCAGTCTGGGAGGTCACAGGCAGCCAAATAGGGATGGCAGTTCAGTTCTTATACACAACAATATTTATTTGAGTGAAGATTGAAATTCAATCCTTGAAAAAGCTATGTGAAGATTTAGAAAGGGCAAGGAGTAGAAAAAAAAAAATGATTGGAAAGTAACCAACATCTCCAACGAAGAGAAAGTGCTCAGGCCCTCCCCTCACCTGTAGAAACTGCTCCACCCCCAGTGCAGAACTGAGCCCGGAGAATGGAGCCAGCCCGAGAAGGGAGGACCCCTGGGAATTCAGGAGCAATTACTCAGCTCAGCTGCAAACATCAGTGGTGTTTGTCAGAGCAGAGTCCCAGAGAACTGGAGAATAGAAAATCCTTACCCTTTGGCTGAGCGCGGAATTGAAGGTCTGTTGGGAGATTTCTGCTCTTTGCGGCTGGGATGTTGTCAGGCTTTCCCTGCACCTGCATGAAAGGAACAGTCTCAGAGCATTTGTCACAGCTGCTTTTAGCAAAGCAAAGCACTGCTTTGATACCTCACCCGTAATTTGACTTTTTTTATTAGACACTGTCTTAAGTTCCACCTCATCCTATATATACCTGGAGCATTTGGGAAGGGTTACTGCTGGAAGTGACATCTTCCTCCTGAGGCAGCGTTTACCCAGGAGAATTAAAATAAAACAAGATTCCTCATTATGCTCATCAGTGGGAAGTAAAAATCCGCAAGTGAACCCCAAAGCTGAGGAGACTCAGATTAATTCCCAGGTGAGCTGGAGCCCTTCTGCAGGTGTCTTTATTTCTGTGTGCACTGTAGGACGAGGAACAGTTGCCTCAGCTTGGTGCCTACTCAGTCACTCCACGGCTTTTGACCCCTTGCAGTGCTATTTAAAAGTGAAATAGATACTATTAACTAATTAGTAATCATAACAATCAGTGATGTGCAGTTTGAACCTCCCCAACCCAGAGTAACCAGGTCCTACCTCCCCGTGCACTGAGTGACGCTTTGGACAATCTGGACAGAAGCTGTTGGAGTTGCTCTGTGGTGCTGGATGCAGATGTTGCCTCAGATGTTCTGGGAGGCAGAAAACAGCAATACTCTGTGTGTGTGTGTGTGATGTATCCGTGAACTGGGGATGGTGCCGAATTTCGTGAGATGTGTGGGAGATCTGGAAGAACCACCTCAGCGACAGGACTTATTTCACCAGGTGACTTCGCCAGCCACCAGCAGTAAAATTCCCTCTCTAAAGCCCTGCAAACAAACAGTGAGGTGTCTTGCTGGGCAGGAACTCTGAGTAAGTTTTAGCCCAAGGCTCTGTTCTGACTATGGAGGAAAATTTCACAACCTCATTCACATTTTATTTCCTTTCTGTGCTTCTCTCTATAGTGATAATTTAAGAGAAGAGGTGCTAAACTCCTTTCAGTGCCCTTCTTCTCCATAAATACATCCCTGTAGAAGTTTGTTGTTTTTTTTTTTTAACCATGGCTTGGGGCCATGTAGTCTGAAATGTTCAAGCACCCAACACCTTTTTTTTCTCCTCAAAATAAATATTACAGAAGAGAAAAGAATGCTATTACACTTCAGAACCGATCCAGGGTTGGATAGGACAGGAATATTTGGTAATTAGGGAGCAGTCTCTAATACGTGGACTTGATGCCTCCTGCTTTAAGGGGTTAGAAATGCCCACTGATTTTCTGCTGGAACACATATTCCCTGATTTCTCAGCACTGCTATTCATTCCCACCCTCCTTTCCTGTGAGGAAAAGAGCAGCTGATCTTACTGATGAGCACAAAGAAATGGGCTGTTACATCTGCTCAGGTGGCAGTTCTTTAGATTGAGTGTCTGAGTGAGTTTATAAAAGCATAAAGTGAATCCAACAGAAATAAATAGAAAGAATATGGGGCCTCTTTAGTGCCAGGTAAAAGCTCTGACTTACAATAGCAGCTTGAGATACCCCTCCTCCTTTTTGCTTTTAACAGAGTAATAACTGAGTTGCCCAGTCAATTTTAAACTATTATGTAGATTTAGGTTGTTAAATAAAAGGTTATTTTCCTTTTCCCTCTTCAGTTTGTTTGGTGTTTTTTTTTTCCCCTTCTCTTTCCCTTTGCAATATGTTTTGAACAAACCTTCCTTTCAAGCAACCCAGTGCCTGTCTTGCCCAGCCATCATCTGCTGACTGGTGTTAGTGATGCTACACCGTGGTTTTTTGCATATCTCGGGCTGGGCTTAAATAAAAGTGCTGTGCTAAAATACTGTGACTATTTTGGGTTGAAAATCCCAGCTGAATGAGTGGGGACACATTTAGACATTTCCATAAATTTCTAGAAATGCAGCTGCTTTGAGTCTCCAAAATAACGAGAAAATGAGGAATTTTTTTTTCAGTTAGAGAAAAGTCTTAAAGTTGGAGCCAGGCTTAAAAGCTTCACAGAAGAGGTTGTGAGCTGGACATGCACTCTGAGACAACATATTCCCCTGAAAACATGCTAGAGTTGTACTGGGAAGTGAGATGTGTGAGCTCCTCACCTTGATTTGGGAAAGAAATTCAAGGGAGTAAGAAAGTCACAAAGTCAATAATGTTTTAGGGCATAAGTTGAACCAAAATTGTAGGCACGTGTCTGAGCATTTTAGGGCAGTGTTTTAATAAAAAAAATATTCATCTGAGCTTAGATATAAACCCCTGTGAATGCAATGCATTGCAAGACCTGAGTCTGCCTTCCCTAAGTCTAAAATGTGCCTGAAAACTGTGCACCAGTTCTTTCTTTTCTGCACCTCTCAGGGCTGGTACATCAAAGTGATTACCTCTGGTGGTTGTGCCACTCCCTGGGAGGTTTCATTCCACAATTCTTGTTCCCTGGTGGTTCTTGCTGCCCGTGTTGGGATGTGCACCCAGTGTGAGCACAGGGGATCCACGAGCTGTGCTGGACCAAAGGCAGGTTCAAAATGAGTCTTCACAGAATCACAAAGCAGTTTGGGACCTTCAAAGGTCATCCAAGTCAACCCCACCCTTCAATGAGCAGGGACATCTTCAGCTAAACCCCATCCAAACTGACCTGGAATGTTTCCAGGGATGTTTCCAGGCTTATAGAAAGGGCGGGCAGTGACAGGAAAAGGTTGAGGTGTTTTAAACTGACATAGGGCAGGTTTAGATTCGGTTTTAGGAATAAATTCTTTACACGGAGGGTTTCGAAGCCCTGGCACAGGTTGTCCAGAGAAGGTGTGGATTTCTGGAACTGTTCAAGGCCAAGTTTGAGCTTGGAGGAACCTGGTCTAGTGGAAGGTGTTCCTGCCTATGGCAGGGGTTTGGAACTTTAAAGTCCCTGCCAACCCAAAGCATTTTGTGATTTTATGATTCTACAATTCTATTTGCGCTTTTTTTTTTTTTTTGGCACTTCACTTCCTTAAAAATGATAATTTCCCACATTTTACAACACTTCCAGGCATTGACCCTCAGACTCCTCCTAAGGAAATCGGGTTCTCACGTAACATCTCAAACCTTTCATGCTTTTCCCAAGAATGAAGCTTGGTCAGATATTGAAAGTTATTCCTTGCATGTGTTTGTAAACAATGACAAAACGAAAAAGGAGCCAGGTTAACATGCCTCGTTTTTACCCCTGAGAGCTCCTAAGCACTGATCTGCTGCTTTATACATCCGTAGAGTTTCCATTAGGAAGCACAATGTGATCCTTGCTGTGTCTGCCTCTCGTCTCATCCGTGCCTCTCTGCAGTCTCACACGTAGTCTTCTTCCCCATGCCCGAAATTCTCCGTGTGGACATTTTTGTCCCCCCTCAAAATATGCTTCTGCCATGAAGCACAACACGAGTGTCTCTTGCCAAAACATCCACCCACCTCACTTTCCATCTGCTGTGTCTTTTCTCCCCGTTTGGACGTGAGCACCCAATTTTAGACACATCCTATCAAACCCAAGGCATTTGGCAGAATCCTCGTCATCAAATTGTCCTGCTATTATGGACAAAGGATAAAAAACGTGCCTCTTTTTCTTTTTCTTTCTTTTTTTTTCTCCTTTGCACTGGCTTAAAGGGCATCTGCAGTGGTTGCCTGGCTGGTTCTTTAGGAGAGAGGAGACAAATGCAAACTCAACTGGTTTACTTTTCAGTTTGTTTTCCCTGGTGTACTTACATGTATACCTAAGAGTAAACAGGATTTTTTTTTTTTATTACTAGTGCATAAATAATATTGAAATGGGTAGATTTTTTAAAGTATGAGAGTATCGGGATTGCTGTCAGAGCTTGGACTTCAGAGAGATGTCACTTGCTTCAAGTAAAGTTTTGTACACCTACTACACGGGCTAAACTGCATATTAAATAGCAAATAATTCAATAATTCTCTTTTTATCATAGCTTCGTATCATGAAACATTCCGGAGTGCTTTTCCCATTGGTCAATTTTCATCTTATCTTATATTTTACTAAACAATATTTTAGGGGTTTTTTTTGCTCAAAGTCAAATCCACTCGAAAATTCTTTCTCTCAGATTACCCAAAATATCATGTTCTTGGCACTTCTTCTTTTCCAAGAAAAGAACAACACTGAGGTGTCACCACTTCCCACATGAAGCTCTAATATACAATTTAATTTCCTTCTCAGTTTAAAGAGTCTTTTCAACTTGGGTCAAAACTGTTATCACATAAGCAAATACCTGTAGCTAAAACCTCCTCTTGGATAAATCATGGTATTAACTAAAAGCTTTACAAGTATTGACTGATAGATGAGAGAAACAAACTCCTTCTACCTCAGCTCCCTCTGCCCCAGAAATGACTATTTATATAGATTTCCATATGACCAATTCCAGTGCTTTTATCCCTCATTTTGCCTCAATTCTAGCAGTTCAGTTTTCTTGGGTTGTGGCTTGATTGGAGCTTGAAATCAAGGTAGAACAACCTGGGGTGAGAACTGTCACGTAACTGCAAATCATCCCTTTTATGTTTTGTTGTTGTTGGGAGGTTTTTGTTTGTTTGTTTTAGGGTTTGGGGTGGGGTTTTGTGTTTGTGTTTTTGTTGGGGTGTTTCCGTGGTGTCCTTCTTTTATTTTTATTGTGGGGTTTTGTGTTTTGATTTGTTGTTGGTTGTTTTTTTTGAATCACGGTGCATATGTTTTTTGCCACATGCTACCCAAGCCCTCTACTGAAGCCTTCAGCACTTCAAACGTGCTCTCTGCACGTGAAAAACGTTGGAGCTTAAAGGAAAACGTGTCAAAGCTGTCAGGAAACTGTTGTTTTCCAGATGGCTGATCAAATGGAGGACACAGACACACAGGGACTGTCTCCAAAGAGAGGCATTAACACTGGATGCTGCTCACTTGTGGTGGAACGGGACAGAGACAAAGCAAAGAGAATAAAGCTGGGGCTGAGCACACTGTAATCAAGGCTTTTTAGAGCTCCCTGTGCCTCATTTGAAAGCCTGTCATTCATTCTAGATGTGCAGATGTCGTGACAGATTATTTAAGGGACGCTCGCGTGGAACAGCAGCTGAAGTTGCTACCAGGTTTAAAAGCAGGCTGTGAAAAGCTTGGTTTCAACAGGGAGCTGCTTTGCTGTGAGCAAACAATTCCTAAATGAAGGATTGTTCTTTGCTCGTTCTCCTCCAGCTGAGCTCTGTAAAACCTTCCTAAGGAAACACTCCCCGGATGGAGGTTCCTCCTGTATCCACCTGGCTCAGTGCTGGGTGTTTCTGCATCACTTTGTAGAGCAAGACCTCAAAGCACTGCACAAAGTGAAGGAGCTTCCTGCCAGCACTGGAGACCTCCATGGCTGTGAAGTCCCACTGAGGTCACTCCGAGATCGAGTGTCACAAGGCTCCTGGGAAGCAGGGAGTGTAATGACCCTAAAGACAGGGCTGGGTGACCCAAAGCATTGCTTGAAGCACGGTATAAACTTGCAGTCTGAGTTGTCCTCAGCTGTTTCCCCTGTTCCTCTCTGGAGATGACTGTCCGCTTCACCAAGACACCAGATGGGAATCCATGATTGCATCTCTATTAACAGTTTGTCATATTATTTTCTTTTGAGCATGAAAAATAGTCTGTCTCGGGCTTACAGGCCTGACAGTAAATTAATGGTATTTTTCTGCTTTCTCCTCTCTAGTCTTGGCAAACTTGTGCTTAGACAGAAAAACCAGCCATCCTACAGTACAGTTTAGGGAGTAGGGATCTGCTGTGTGAAAAGGTTCCAATATACATCCACAATTCCATGCAGGAGAGGAGATAAATCCCCTTAGGCATCCAGTTAAAGCTTGTGTGTGTTGAATTTCATAAATAGAAGATGCAAAGCCACGTCTCTACCGGCTTTAATTTGATTGTCCCAACTACCTGACAATGTAAGAGTGAACTGAGCCCTGGAAGCTCAATGGGAAGCTCTGCAATTATTTGGATTTTTGACTTCTATGCTGCATTTTCTCTGTCATTGCCACTCTTCACAGCTGTGACCTTCACACAGCTCAGTCCTGCTTCTTGACAACCTCAGAGACAGAATTTCAACTGCAGGCTTTCTGTCCTCACTTGGAGTTAGAAACTGAGGTTCAGCATAAAGTTTACTCTGACTTATGGTTGAGTTTTGAAGAGTGCCTGGCTTGTTATTAGTTGGGTTGTTTTTTTTTTCCACTTGGTGCAGATACAGCTTGAACTTCAGTGCAGCCCTGGCTTGACCATTTCTGTCCTTTTGACACCAGAAATTCTGAGTGAAGCACAGGAGGAGGCAGAAATAAATATCAGTAGTGAAATAGGTGGTGCTGATTGAAGGAGGAGAGACAACTGATGGGAGGTTCTGACTGGATATAAAGGGAAACATTTTACCCCTGAGGACGGTCAAGGAGTTAAATTGGCTGCCCAGAGAGGCTGAGCAGTCTCAGGCTTGGAAGTTTTCAAGACCTAAGTGGGTAAAACCTTGAGCAACTGGTTCTGATATCAGGGTTGACCTTGCTTTGAGTGAGAGGTTGGAGTGGAGCCACCCTGATGTCCCCTCCAGTCTCAGCTATCCTGTAATACCAATTTTAAGCAAACTGGGCACTATCAAAAATTTTCCAGAAAGGCTTGAGAAAGGACATGTGGTTATCATGTCCATGGAATACTGTAGTAATATTTCTTTTTGTTGACTGCACTGGACTTCTCGTGAAATTCTGAATTCTAAATTCCTTTTAAGACCTTCTTTCTGCTGTAAATGGTCAGTAAGCTGCTGAACATGCAGGATCAGTCTCCGGCTACAAGCCCACGATCCCCACATGCTTCTGCTTTGGTCATTTCTTTCCCTTCAAGCAAAAGCTGTAATTTGTCTGTTTCACAGAACTGTTTGCACTGAATCTGAACTCTCATGACTCAAACTACAAAGACATTTAAATGTGTCTTAATCAAACTGTGTTTATCAAACAAATTCTTTGTTATTTTTCTTGTCTAATTCAAGGGCCTTAAAAAAAAACAACACTGAAAGAGCTGGAAACCTAAATGATATGTTTGCACTGAACTTAAAAGGGCAAGTTTTCTGTTTCAGGATGAGTTTTTCCTTTTCCTTTCCTATTTTGAAATCGCAAAAATGGAGTAAAAAATTATTTTTGTGCTTGAGATCTTGCAAATACTGACAGATAGTATTTTTTCTGCTTTTTTTCCCCCCCACACAAATGCCTTTGTAAGCAGGAAATTCCCCACTAAATCTGCATAAGTCTGTTCCCTTGTTCAGTTATTGTGACTTTCCTGTACCTTTCCTTCCCCATTATCTGACACACTACAAGGAGAGGGGAATTCATCATCCCCAGGGGCTGAAGATTGGCACCTCCCTGGCAAAGAAAAAGGAGAAGGGGAAGATGGTTGTGTCACCTGTGTTGTCTGTGCTTTCTGGGGTGGTGCTGCTCGGGTTTGATTAGCCTGCTTAATGAAGAACATCTTGTTAAAATTAAAGATCTACAGTGTTTAGCATAATCTTGCCAACTGTTAATTAGTGTATTGACAGGAGAACGGGTTGGATTCCGTTTTTCAGCAGCATCTTCTCCCCTCCCCGGGTCCATCCTGCCAAAATAAAGATCTTTCCAGTCACAACATGTTTGGGAGCCATCTGACATGTCTGTGAAGGCTGCCTGGGAGCACTGGTGCACAGGGAAGATGCATATGTTATCAGCCAAATCCAATGGGAAACCTGGAAGCAGAGGAGCTGCAGGGCTGGGGGATCCTGTGTGGCACTAATTTATCACCTAGACACAGATTTCACATCCTTTAATGCTATCTAAGCAGGTTCTGATATTCACTCATGTTTTTGACCAGGGGCTCATTGGTACAAAAGCCTTATTTATAATCTCTATTTCAGAAGCAACTGTTTTGTTTGCCCTCTTTGTGCTGCCTGAGGCACTTAGGATCTGACCTTTAGCCTCCCCTGGGGCAGCTTGGGGATTTTTATGGGCTTCACACATTCATGTTTCTTGCCTGGTGCTTCTCAGTGAAGAGAGAGATGCGATTCAAGAGCAGCTTTGACCTAAATTGCTGAGAGCTCTGCTCGACACCCCTGTCACCACAATGTGGGATGGAAGGGAGGTGGCAGAGGGTGACAGAGCCCCCTTAAGTCCTCTTTAACCAGCAGTACTTCTGTTCTGTGTTCAGACAGCACAGTGGAGCTCACAGAACAGCTCAGTGCCAGGCAAACCTTTCCAGCTGCACCAACCCTGCTCCCACACTCACCTGCTGCCACGTCCAGCCCAACTCACCCTCTGGATCATCTAACTCTGAATAATGAGAAAACTACTTCGGTGAGGAAAAGACTGATTGATTGATTGATTGATTGTAATTTCAGGGAAAAATTCAGTGAGGGCTTGTTTTTAATTTCAGTGTAGCAAAGAGAGTGTGACCAGTGATGGAGCTGGTGCTGCTGAGGGACCCAGATCTTGTATTTGGGTGGAACACAAATAGTGGGGAAGTGGAGAATCTTTTCACGACTGTAAGGTAAGGGTATGTCAGGGTTGTTGTGTTACGTAAATCAGGCAGGGGCAATGTTTGCATTTTTCTTTGGGGGCAGCTGCCTCATTCTCTTGACTATGACAGATGCTGAGGTCTCTAATGCAAGCACAAAACTGCCTGAAATTAAGTAGTTTATTAGATCTTCTATCAACTACCTCTCCTTGTAGAGGTTATAATGGCCCAGCCTGCCCTTAAATTTGTTGGCAGAATTTTGGTTGTGTGCTCTTAAATCAGTTAGCAAGTCACTTTATGAATAAATACATTTAAAAAAGCAAGAATCTTGTAACAGGCTCTCTTTTATGTCTTTGCTCAGGATACCACTGAAATAGCACGGCCACAACTTTTGGCGGTTCTATCAATGCCAAATTAGAGCCTGGCTCATTAATTGCTGCCCAACAGTTGGTGTTATAATGGCTCAATGATTTACATTTTGAAGGCTTTAACTTCTGTTCAGTTTAATCATCTGCAGGCAGGAGCCTGTAGTCGTCTCCTCAGTGTGGCTCTGACAGGCTCTGCTGGGTCAGGGTGGGCTCTCCAGTGTAAGATGTGAAAACCAAGCCCTCAGTCACTGGATGGATGTTAAAAAGGAGTTTCAGTAAACCAGCACGTGGGGGGAAAAAAATACAATAAATAAATAAATGAAAAAGGTGAAAGGGCACAGTGAAACTTCAAGGCAGGAAAAGTTTATCTTCTGAAGATATGAGACCTTGGAGGACAAGAATCAATAATAACCGAGATCTGGAAATGCAAACTGTTGAACATTTCAGGAGGTTTTCTGGTGGGTGTTTGCTGCTGGACTGAATAACTGATAGATAAATAATTGGTAGATAAATAAGGCAGGTTATTTAGAAAACAGTACATTTCTGAGTTGCTCAAGACAATATAAAGGGGTCAGGGCTTCTACAGGAGAGTGATTTCACCCAGCAATGCTCAGGGCACCTTGGACCATCAAGAAATGGTTCCATTTGTGAGCAAGTTGTTTTTCTGTAGAATCCCTGAATGGTTTGGGTTGGGAGGGACCTTAAAGATCATGGTGTTCCAACCCCCTGCCATGGGCAGGAACACCTTTCACTGGCCCAGGTTGCTCAGAGCCCCATCTGACCTGGCCTCAATTCTCTTTCTCTCCTCTCCTTTTCCAAACCTACATCTCCTAAGCAGGAAATACCTAAAGATGTGTCTGCTCCTTCTTACTAAAGTCAGGCATAATTCTCCATATTCCACATCCTTAGGGCCCTGCCTAGGTGAATTTTTGCTATGAAGTGTGCAGGACATAAAAAAATCAATTGTAAAAATGCTCCCAAGTGCATCTGTCTCTGTGTAACAACATGACTCGTGAGTTGCCCAGAAGGTTGGATCCCACAGGTGAATTTGCTGTGATTTCTCATGAATGAAATGAGGGAGACATTATGTCCTTTGTGCCACTTTCATCTCCGCGAAGAAAAGCAAAAATAACAGCAGGAATGTTATCCCTACGTGAAAACATCTTAAAAACTTCGGAGTGAGCGAGAGAAAATAAGCTGCTGGTAATCTCTGTGAAAAATAAAACCAATCACCCAACAAAACTGAGAAATCGACCTCCTGCACAGCTAAAATGATTTCCTTTGCAGGCTTTTCAGTATAATGCTGCAGTAGGAATGTAATTTTGCTGTGAACTTCAATGTGAGGATTTAAACTAAGACAACTGAACCAGCCAAACCAGTTTGAGAAAAGCTCTTGTTTCCTGCATTCAACAGGGCTCAGCACAGAGCCAGCAAACAAGTGTGTGGGGTGAGTTCTGCCCCCTCAAACATTAGCCTTGGACAGGAGCTGTCAAGCACTATGGCCTGACCTGTGATTGCATCCAAAAATATCACAACATCTGGTTCTTACAATCTTCCCTTTTAACTCCACTGATGTGTGGACGTTTCTGGCTCTCTGAGCAGCAATAAAAAAAACCAAGGAGTGAGAGTTCAGTCCCTCTTCCGTTCCCGGTTTCAAGCAAAACAAAAGGTTTGGCTCTGAGTTCATGCAACTTTTACTGGTGAGCTCAACCGAGAGCTTTGACTCGCTTCATCACCTTTCCTTGCTGCTCTGTGGAGATGTGAAGAGATGGGAGGGAATGAGGAAAGGCAGATAAGGACAAGACAATCCAGCTCTGGCTGGAGGAGAAGAGCAGGTGAAGGGCTTGGGGCAGTTCTCAGTGGAACCCATTCAGTGCTCCTCTGGAAAAGAATTTCCTTCAGTTCGTAGGAACACAGAATTACAGAGTCACAGAGTCATTAAGGTGGGAAAAGAGCACTGAGACCATTGAGTCCAACCATCAACCTTGTTCACCACCGAACCATGTCCCCAGGTGCCACATCCACACATTTGTTCGAACTCTTTCAAGGATGGTGTTTCCACCCTTTTGGTGAAGAAATTGTTTCCTATTATCCAATCTAAACCTTCCTTGAAGCAACTTTTCTCTCACCCCTCCACCTGTTACCTGGGAGAAGAGACCAACCCCCACCTTGCTACAACCTCTTTTCAGGGGGTTGTGAAGAGTTATCAGGTCCCCCCTGAGCCTCCTTTTCTCCAGGCTGAGACCCCCCAGCTCCCTCAACTCCTCCTCATCGGATTTGTGCTCCAGACACTTCCCCAGCTCCATTCCCTTCTCCGGACAAGCTCCAGCACCTCAATGTCGTTCTTGTCATGAGGTGCCCAAAACTGAGCACAGGTGCAGCCCCATCAATGCAAAATTTCAGGGGCACAGTCACTTCCCTAACTTCTTGCTCTTGCTTTTAAAGCAGACATAGGGGAAAATTCCCTGTGCAGGCACATGGGATACCTGGGAGGAAAGGAAGAGAGGATTTTAAATCTCTGTTGGTAATGCATGACATTCGCTTTAGGCCTGTCATACTCTTTCTTTAGGTGGTTTGGTTTTATCCTCTTATGAGGAAAAAAAATAAATCTTTTCTCTTCCATGCTGTTATGATTCTGCCTTCAGAACTTGAACTTTTTCTGTCAAGGAGAAGTGCTGTATTTTGGGTTGGTGGTGGACTTGGCAGGGCTGGGTAAGTGGTTGGAATTGATGATCTTAGAGGTCTTTTCCAAGCCAAGTGATTCTTTGAAACCATGATTTTTAAAGGAGGCTTTTGGCATGTAATATAAGATCCTGGTTTTTTTAAAGAGGGTGTTTGTAAATTAAGCAAATCTGGGGGTTGAGCGCTTTTGACTCTGTACCTTAATCTGGTAGCTTTGGAAAGGAAGTTGGGAAAAAAGACTTCAGAATGAAATCAGGAAGGAAAGGGCTCTTGATTGAACGTTAGGGCATCTGAAAATAATGCTTTGTCATCTCAGAGCCTGTGCAGCCTCTGATCTGTTTAAGGAATGAATAAATGACCTGAGAGGTTTTTTTCCCTCAGCTTTCCACTCCCTACTTTGTTGACAGATATTATTGATATCTGTGACAAAATACTGTATGTAAACCCGGAGGTAAGAGGTATGAAAGAAAAAAGGGGTTGCAGGGAAGTCTTTATGTCAGTGCTGTGAGCTTTATGCTTCAAACTGCATCTGCAAGCCATCAGTCACACCACATAGTACTGAATATATGTATTAACACAGTACCACGTTCGTATGAAGTCTGTGTCAAAAGCAACAGCTTCTACCTGTGGATTTGCATGTTTACTCATATTATAATACTCATATTATTCATGTAATTAGTATTATTATACCAGTAGGTCACTTGTTGATGTCTGCAGAGCTGGGGGATTACACGGCCGCTGAAGGAGCTGTGCTCCATTGACTCCGAAATCTTCCCTCCTGCTACCCAAGGATTTTTCTGTGAAAGGGTTAAAAGTTTGGTGTTCTCGGGACAGCCGGCTTTCTCCTTCCCCTGGATAAAAAACAAGTGGATATTTCCTGCGTTGAAATTCGTGGTGGGGGGTGTGTGTCTCACGTCAGATTTGCTGAGGACACACAGAAAGTGTGGGGGAAAAGCCGCCAGCTGGGTTTTGTTACGAATGTGCACTATTTAGAGCCAGGAGAAAACAACAGACCATTTAGGCTGGTTCTTTGCACAGACTTGCCATAAAAAAAAAATTGTTTATTCTGGCTGCAGCTTACTGTCCAGCCCTTGTTAACAAATTCTGGGCTGGGAGTTGAGATTTAATGCTCTGAGGGGCAGGTGATTTCTAAGGCAAGGATCTGAAAAACACCTGCTTGTGCAGTGCCTGTTGCAGACTTGTTTAAACCATATAGTTTTCCCTTCCTCTAAAATATCTGTCCTGCATTTTTTTTATGAATGGATCGCAGCCTATAGATGAAAAGCACCAATTGCCCGAAGAAAAGAGCTCATCTTGTGAAACCAAGTGAAGAGGTTGCTGGTATTTAAGGCCTCATCCAAATCACTCTAAGTGCAGGATGCAGCCTAAATCATTGCTGGGCTTTCCACAAACACTGTAAATACCATGTTATCTCATTGATATTTGTGAGTGACACACTGAGAGCTGATGGAGGCTTTTTTTTTTTTCTTTTTCTTCTTTTTTTGCAGCATAGCAACAAGCAACGAGTGGCAAATTCCTCTGCTCTTCAAAATCAATGCCACTTTTCTGGGCCATTTCCTCATCTCCACCATCATCTGTCAGAACAGTGAATTGGCAATGGGCTCCCGGGGGCAGTGTGGGGTCTGTTGCAAGCCTTGATGGTTAGAGGATGAATTTAACCTTTTCAAAGACAAACATGGTATGGTTTTGGATCCCATGTAAGCATTAGCTTGCTTGTGACACCATTAATCTGGATGCCTTTTGTAGTCCATTAAGCTTTTCCTTTTGCATGGAAAGCAACACCATGAGGACCCGCTCTTGGCTGACTCACACGCCAGAAATGCAGGTTTGTTATTGTTGCTATTGATTCTTGTGATACCTGTGGACCCTCAGCAGGGTTTTGTGATCCTGTTGTGTGAGCCCAGAGTCAAAAATAGGCTGTCTCCTTGGGAATTGTGTGTGGTGGTAAAAGGCAGACAGGGAAGGGACACCGGCGAGTGGGCGAGCACAGGGAGAACGAGGGAAATAACTGGTTGTCATCGTGCGTGGGATACGGCTGACAGAGCCACCTGAGATCTGCAGGGTGGGAGATTTAGTGGGAACTGGAAGGAGAAAAAGGTAAATCTCCAGGTTTATGAGCTGGAATTGCCAGGGTATTTTCTTGGGACCACCCCAGGCAGCGGGGATGCCGCAGCCTGTTGGAAGTTGCAGCTGAACTTTGAAAACCCTGTTTGCTAATTAAAGGTGTCGGTTGCTAGTCAATCATTTGATGAATTCATTAAGCATAATCAGAGGAAGGATGCTTGATTAGGACCACCTTGTTAGACAGAAGTCAGATGCACAGGAAAACCAGAAGGCTGTACCTCCAGAGAGCTGCTTGCTCCTATGGCAGAGAGAAAAATCACATCAAGCAACTCTTCTGAGCCCCTACAACTGAAGTCCTTTGCTTTTGTTTAGAAGACTCTGAGGTATGAGTTCAAATTTTTAATGTTTTGTTGGGTTTTTTAAACATTCCATTCCTGCTCAAAACTTTCCACCTAAACTACTTTTGCCTGTCCTACATTGCTTATTTATTGACACTGGAGGAGACAAGTGACTGGTATTTGATAGAATGAGAAAGATCCTGCAGAAGGAGAAGGTGGTGTCAGTTTAGATAATGTGGAAGGCCAACAAATAAAGAAAATTATGTTTCTGATCCCCGTGAGCAAAGTACAGTTTGGCCCAGCCAAAGTATTGAAGGCTTTAGAAATTCCTGAGATACAAGAAGGAGAAATCTGAGTTACAGCTTTTGTTCAGTGTAAATTAAAGAAGGTGGAGATGTTAGAATTGTTATGCAGAAAGGGTCAACAAAACTAAATCAGGTTGGAAGGGGAAAAGAAGCCATTTTTGAGATGGATGGTGCTGTCCAAGATTTGAGGATGGTGCTGTCCAAAGAGACTAAGAAAAAGCAATTCTGAAGGGTGGACTAAAGGAGGGTTAACCAAAAATGTTGATGAGCCTGCGCTATCACTCTCAGGATAATTCCTCTAGGAAAACATACAGGAGCCATATCAGCTCTTAGAAGTTCAGTTGATAACCTGCATAGGCTGGTCCTTTATTTTCAAAGGGTGAAGTGTATTTCATAAATGCAGCTTTACAAATTGGATGTGCCTTTTGGTGTCTGTGAGCAGTCAGGCTTTGTGCTTCTCCCAAACCGTGATCACTGCACCATTCAGCTGCAGGGACAAGAAAAGACCCCACAGTTCAGTAACTGACAATAAAATGAAAATTGTATGAGAAATTTCCAGCCTTCCTCTGGGAAGCGTGCTGACTTCCTGAGTGTACAGCAATAACAGAATGGGAATTTTATTCTTATACCAGGTTTTCCATCAGGGAATAAAGTAGTGACCACACTGTTGGTCTTTGCTTTCTTTTTTAGCTTGATGCCATAACTGTAACTGAGGAAGACCAATGTCTTCTGTTTCTTTCCAGATTTTTACCTTCTGCTGGGAGGCAGAAAATTGTTGCAGTGCGTTGTCTTTTTGATGTCGAGTTGGTCAGAACGATCTTGTATCATGTGGATCTGAATAAACTCAGGGAAAACAATTTCATCTTGAAAAGTGACAGGTTTTATCTGCCTCAGTTCTAACAACCATTACTTTAGATTAGAAGTGCACTCTAAAAGTGATGCTCCCAATTCTCCCCAGTCTCCATGCTGTGTTTTGCATCATGGAGAGATGTCAGAGTAAATCAGCTGAATTCCTTTTGGGTGCAAATTGACTGGAAGATGCACTTCTGACAAACATGTAAAATGCCAGTGGACAAAAGGATGGGATAGTTCAAAATAAAACCTTCTGAAGAGTGTACAGTTTGGACACTGACTCTACAACGCTAATTATTTTGCTCAGCAAAGCTGCTCCAGGGCTGCAGCACTTGTTAAAGTAGACATGGGCTGGAGAGCAAACATGTCAAGAGAGATACTGGCAATTAAATTAGAAACAAAGCAGTGAAGTGAAGCGCTGTGGTTATAAGAGAATACCTGACTTAAAAACCTTCCAGCTCTTCAGAGTGGATGTGGGGTTGACCTCTTCCATAATCAGCAGATCTGATGATGAAGTTTTCACAGAACTTTTCATGTTGTCTTTGAAGATTTGGACTAGCTTAATCTTCTTCTGAACCGAATTCCTGTCACCAGTCCAGAGGGGAAAGAAAAAAAGAAAGAAGATTACATGGAGCTTTCACTGAAGATGAAAGCACCCAGAAGCGCTGCTGTTCTTCTGCTTTCAAAGGCAGCATTTCAGAAGCACTGGGCTGATTTCTCGCTCTCAGAGTAGCACAGGTGAGTAAGAACATCTCAGCAAGGAATGGGGAAGGCCTTGCTTGGAGGTCAGGACTCATCTCTGAGTAAATCAAGTAAATTACACAGCTGCCACTTTGTCCACTTCTCAAGCCTGATAGTGACAGCACAAGGCCACAGCCACGCCCCAAGGAAAAACCAGGAATTCCTGTTCTTTTAGCGTACAGATTTCCCTTTGGGAGACACGAGGGCTGAGAGCCACTTGTAGGTGATGATACTTCAAACAGTCCAAGCACTTGCCCTTTATACTGAGGAGGAGGAGAAAACTTGCTCGGCTCATTCAGCTGCTCAAGCACCTTTCAGAATTTCTCTCCTGCCATGTGGTTGATGGATCTGAGGGGATCCTTTCACTGGCTGGAAACAGCACTGGGAACAAAGGGAGAAGTCCTTGGCATAGCCAGTGCAAGAGCAGCTTCACAGGAAATTCCACAGCTCTCAGCAGCCTGAAAAAATAACACTGTGCTGTGGCTCATCTGGGTGAGGAAGCAGGTATTGAGTGCACATGGTCTTACTAATTAGTTTGTTTCTTAAGAGAATTGCTTAGATGGCTTAAATGATCTTTTTCACCTCTGTCGTCACTTGTGTAATTGATAAAAATGAATTAGGGTGTTTTTTTAGCGCGGTTTTTGTTCAGATTTCTTTTATTTCCCTGAAAACTGAGTAGATCACTCTGAAACCCACAGCTACAGGATCCAGTGTCACTAATTCCTTCTGTAAGAAAGTCACTTTCAATTAAATTGCGAGTCTTCAGCAACCTCGTGTGTGCAGCTTATTTCCCTCAAGCCCTATCCATGGTCCTGTTAATCTTTTTATGGTATTACTGATGCCTGCAAGCCGAACTGTGCTTCTGAACAGACAAAAACCTGATCTAGATGCACTTGCTGCCTCAGTTTCCAGCTAAGGACAAAGTAAGAAGAGAAGCCTGCGTTAGAAAAATTAAAGTATTTTCCATTTTTACAGCTTAATTAACAAAAAGGGAGAAAAAAGGGTTGTGAACTACTGAGATCTGGCAGAACTGTGTTCAGAAACTGAGTTGGAAACATGTGCAGCTCGACAGTCTTGGTGTTCTTTGGCTGCAGGCAAAAGAATGCCCTGTCACAGCTTCTGTGCTCGATAAGCTCAGTGACTGTGCAGGTGACTGTGATGTGTTCTGTGCTTTACAGTGCTTTAATTATTCAAATTGTATGTCAATTTAATTTAAATTGTCAGTTGAAACAACTGACTTAATTTGGCTTTGCAAACAGTAGTTTATTAGAGGAGGGAGGGGAAGAGGAACGGGAAAGGAATAGAATAATATTTACACCTCTGAGCATTCCCAAAACAAACAACACATCCCTACACACACTTCTTCAAATAAATGAGCATTTGGAACTTTTTTCCTGCTGAGGGGCTGTTTGGGGATCAAAAGTTATTACAGTTACAGGTTTCAGGCCATCAGTCTGAAAGTATATTGGCTTCCTTGATGCAAAAAGCTACCCGTGAATATTTTTTGTCAGTATTTTCAAAGCTTTTGCTCTCCAGTTAAGACATTCCAATTGCAAATCCAGTTGGACTTCCAGTGTACTTTGAGCCTCCCTTTTCTGTTTGCCATCTCATCCTTTTCTCCCCTGAATATTGCAATGGATTCCACATTTCCCTCTGGCCTCTGTCAGGACCTGTACAGATAATTCCACCTGGCTGTGCTTCTGTTATCGTGTTGAGCACAACCTGGGTCACTGCTTGGTTAAAAATGTGGAATTGTGTTGCCCTTGGAGGTAGGACCACAAAGGAAGCTGCTTTTCTTACAGATTCCACCCATAATGAGCAAATACTTAGTAAAAGCGTCCTTTTCTTGTCAGTCTGCATTTTCAGTTCATATAGGTAGGAACAATGTCCTGGGTCGAGGTGGACTTGTCTAGATACCCCTTAATTTCCTTTAATTGCTTACTTTCTTTTTCTTTCAATTAGCTTTAACTCTCTTGCTGCTGAAGCTGATTTGCCTTCTCAGATAGGTTTTTTTCCCAGGATTATTTTTTTCCCCCAGGCTGGGTTCTTGGGAATGTCCGTGACACGCCATGCCCGGGGTTTGCAGCGTGAGGATGAGCTCCTGCTAATGGTAGGGAGGATCTTCAAAGCCAGGCTGGGATCAAAGGGGAGCAAAGCTTACCCCTGCCAGGCACTCTTGAATCCTTCCTGATCCGAGTTCAGCTGCCCAAGAGGAACAACACCCTTCAGATGCTGCCCCTGAGCTGACAGCCTCGTCCTTTTGGGCTGGTGAAGGGAGTGGAGGGCGAGACCTCTTCTCCAGAGCCACCAGAGCAATTATCTCAAGCAATTATCTCGGTTATCTCAAGAGGATCTGGTGCTTGTGTGTTCTTCCTTCGCAGAAAACCCGGCCAGACTCACAACAAACTGTATCCAACCTGGAAGTTTTGGTTTTAATGGGAGATTTTAACATATTTTGGGGGTTTTTTTGCTATTCACTGCCTTGACTTCTGGTTCCTTTGAAAAGGAACATGAGAGATGTTTTGAGGACTCTGATAATGTTGTAAATAAATCGCGTCGAGCTGCTGGTGTGTGAAAAAGTGCTTGAAAAGGAGGATATTGGAGAAAGAGGGAACCTGATCTATATCTACATCATGTATATATATACATGAAATTTAAAATATGTGTGAAATTATATACATATATATTAAAACAAACACACTTTTGTTTATACATAAACATAAAAAGGTGGTTTACTTATCACTACATTTTCACCATCTCCCATTTTTTTCCATTTTCTGTTTTCAAAACAGAAGCAAATGTATACCTTTATCTTCTCTGCCTCACACAACTTATTAAAGTAGCTTTGGGAACTAAAAAACCTCAGACACACCACTTTTGAGACACATTCCTCAGTTATCCAAGTCTTACTTTTTATCCAGAGATTATAAAAATGGTGAAATCTGTGGCTCGAGTCAAAACACTGAAATATCTCATAACATCTTTTGAGACAAGTCTTAGAGCAGAAGTTCTTCCCCCAAATTCCAGTCTTTTAGATGTTCCTATTGGCAATTTTCCACTGTGTTTAACGGTTGTAGGTAACGTCAGAGCCTGTAATTGTGTGTGTTGCTGAATGTGGGAATGGCTGACAAATTGTTCCTCTTCACCAGTAGAGCAGTTTGCTCTGGGGTTTTGGGCGCTGCTGGGTGAGTGTGCTTGTGAAAAGTTGCCTCTTTGTGGTTTTTTTGTGTGGTCCTAAACACTCTGGAGATGCCTGAGCATCTGGCATACCCTGGAAGGGATTCAGTGGGAGGCAGATGCCCAGTGCTGCTCAAGCTGCCATCAGAAGAATCCCGTTACCTGAAGCACAAAGCCGCTGTTTGCTCCGGTAGGAAGGCTGGGAGAGTTCAGCATCACCTTCCCTGCAAATATGTGGCCCAAGGATTATTCTGCTGCTGCTTTGAGGCTACAGTAGGTTGATTTTGCATCCATTCCCCAAGCCCTGAAAGGCACTGCTGAGCATTTTGCCTGCTGGGGATTTGTGCGCGAGCAGAAGAATCATCTCTCTAATTCCTTCGATGATTGCAGGAGCAGATGCAGCATCTGAGGTGTTGCAGCAAATTTGTGTGATGAGAGCTCCTCTGATCTGCTCTGACAGCATGAAAGGGATGTTGGCAGGTTGGATGTTATCTTGCATTCCCTATGCTGGAGCAAAACAGCGGCCAATGTGAATAGGATGGGAGAGAACAAAAAGTTTTCAAATATACGTCTTATTATTTCTCAGAAGAAGGGAGAGTCAAAAAGTTGGGGCGAGTTTGGTGATTAGTTTTGTGGGTTTGTTTGAGTTTAGTTTTGTTTTTAATTGAAAAGGAGAAGGTAAAAGATATTGAGGCAAAAGTGCCTATATTAAGTATTACTAATCATTTAATCTTTGGAAAGCTATGGAATGGAAATTCTCTTTTCATGTAAGGACTGCATTGTGTAGGCACAGAAACACTAAGAGGCAACTTGTGGTCAATATAAACTCTAAGCTTAGTTCAGCAGGAGCAAATCTCCAAACGTTTCATCCTATTTCTCCTGATCTCTTCTGCCGTTTGTTTTCTGCACTGACAGGGGGACAAAGGGCTAAATCTAAGCGGAGTATCCAGCACACCTCATTGCTCTGTGCCCTCCTGGCCTTCCAGAAAAAAAGGATGGTAACAGGTTGTAGCCTCTATGGCTGAGTTTCTGAAAGAGGGAAGGCTTGTGTGGGCTGTGTTTCACAGGAGAGGAAACATCCTCTGCTGCTCAAGACCTGAGCTCATCTTCTGTCCCTTGGAACCTCCTGAAGCTGGGACAAAGGCTGCCTCTGTGTGGCACAACCGAGCTAGGACTGGGAGGAGGCTGGACCAGCTGCTGTCAGGATCTTGGGTATTTTCACTGCCACGTAGGGAGTCATAATCCCAAGGATATCTTGTACACAGAGCACTGAGAAGAAAGACTTCCTTCTCCTTAACTTCAGAAGGGTTTTTGGAGGGGCTGGAGAAAAGATCTGTTTTGTGTCTGAACAAGGATGAAAAAAAAGTTACAAGGACCTTTGGTCACTGAAACCAACACCCAAATCCTCTTCTGTGTGTGAAGGGGATATTCCACTGTCAAAAACTGAGCTTCTGGACATGGGGGTGAACTTTTCAGTCGTGCTGTAGGTGAAGGAAGTGGCCTAGAAGTGGCTGGGAAATGAACAGTGAGTTGATAGATCACAAATTATTGCTGTCTGTAAAAATAATTTCCAGTTCCTTACGGAGGGAATTCTTTGTCTACCTACCCACCCTGTGAAAATTAATAGAGACAGTATTATAAAACCAAGAATTAATCTAAGAAAATTTTCTCCTTTTCCTGAAAGTTGGAAAAAAATGTGACCCAGGGCAGTTTGGGGAGGTTACAATGCCTGTTTTCCTAATGACCCTTTTGCTTTTTTTCCCCGAAAAGGTAATTGAAACAAAACTGACTTGAAAATGACAATGACACATACTGGGAATACATTCTCAGTGTCTTGTGTTTGCTCTTTTCCCTGAGAAGGGCTTGGATTCATCCCTCAGGAATCTCTGAGGCATCGAGTGGGTGTGAAGGCAGATCCCGAATTCCTTGATGGGGTCCCTTTGGAGCAGGGCTGAGGAAATGCTGGGCTGATGTAACAAACTCTGCACGATGCACAGTTCTCCTTTCCATTGTCTGGGAGGTCAGCACAGGAATTGCCAAGTGTTTGACCTGTTTGTCTTCTAGTGGGAGGGACAAGCAGGTGAATACCTCGGTTTTGGAGTTAAATCCTGAGGCAGTTGTAGCTGAATGGAAATTCTGGGGGTTTTAGCAACAGGGATGCAAAAATTCCCAGTGACTCCTGTCAGGATTGTGCATGTCAGTCCACGTGACTGGAAATAAGGAATCAGTTTCTCTCCAGGTGGTCAGAGACCATGAGTGATGTTCTTGTTCTGCTTTGACTATTCTTCTACCTGCAGTGCTAAACACACACCTCCGCATCTTTGGAGCTTTCCTTCTGTGTCTTTCAAGATGCTTCTCATCTCCCTGCAGGCATAACCTCAAAATTTGGATCCAGTTTAGTCTATAATATCTGTGCATTCAATCCCTCCTTCTCCCTCCATGATGGGATGGAGGTAAATTCAGTTTATGTTAGAAAAACCAACACATAAACGATGCCTTGTACTCTCACTGCTATGCCTTGTTTTCTTCTTCTGGGGGAAGAAAGTTTCCAGTTTTGGAGATGTGACACCTCTATGGATGAACACCCAAACCAAAATGCAATATGACAATAGAGGATGTCCAGAGATTTAATCCTTTTTTTTTCTTCAGTAAAATATAATTTCTGTCTAATTCTTCATCTCTGAAGAGGATCATAAACTTTCTGATTTAAAAAAAAAACACAACCAAACCTGTATACTTGTATTCCATTTTGTTTAGATTATATTATATATTATATTATATCATATCATATTATATTATATTAAGTCCTTGCCTCACTCTTCTCCAGCCTAAATCATGCCTTGTAACCCCCCCAAATTCCATGTACACATAAATCCTGCTTAACTCTCTCTGAATTACTAACTCTTCTTTTAATTATTGTTTTCTGATTGATTTTGTATCTGGAGATGGAATATTACCTACAGATTTAGAAGCAGTGTCTGTATTAGTAAAATAGTATGAAATCAGTCCCTACCTCCTTCCCACATTATTTCTAGTTTTCAGGAAAAACAACCCTCATTTATCTATGATAACATGACTCCAAAGTATCCACCTAGTCTGCAAATGCTTTTGCTAAAATCTTTGATGTTAAATAACAATTAATGTTAAATGTTAAATAAATTAACATTAAATGTTAAATAATACTCATGCAGTACATTATTTGATGATTTTCTGCCCTGATCATTACTACTGTCATCGTTGTTTTCTTCCTGGAGAGAGGAATGTGTTTGCCTTTCATGATGAAGTTAAAAATTCTGAAAGTACAAAATTTCATACCGGTTTTAACAGCTTCATAAAATTAGATCATAAATGTTTCTGGACTTTGTAATTAGATTTTTAAACATAGTCCCTTTCACAAAAAGAAAATGGAAACAATACAGGTATTTTCTAATGGAGACAAGGGTAGTTCTTTAGGATCTAATTAATTTCTTTTACCTTTTGCATAAATTAAAGGTAGAAAAATCTGTAGTTTGTCCAAAAATTCTTATTTCTTTTCTGAGACAACAGCTACTGTTTTCTTATAATACTGACATTGCTATTCTAACCCTTTTTTGCACAATTATTTTGGAAGACCTTGCCCATCTATTTTAATCTCATTTTTAACATCTATTTTAACTCTGTCCTTCCCTGACTTCCATGTCATTTACCAATTTTTGACTCATCCTAATAACTATAATTATTATTCTGTTGCCTTGCATTTTCTGTAAATAAGGACATTTACTGCTGACAGTTAAATATCCCCACCTTCACTGAGCAGTGAGTTCAGTAAAAGTAGTAAATATATCTTATTTTGGGTATTGATACCAAGGGAAATGTTGGCATTTCAGGCTTCAGTCTTTCAATTCCTGAATTAGAACAATGAGCTTCCATCAAATGCCTCCATTTCCTCCCGTGCTTTTCTGCTGGTCTTCATTTTCACCTTTTTTTTTTTAATTTCCATTTTCCTCTTTATTCATCTCCCACTATTCCTGTTCTTCCCTACAAAGCTTTTTCCATCCTTCCTCCCCCTTTGTGGTTTTTATTTGCCTGACCTACTTCTAATAACAAGCTTTAGTCCACGTTTGTTCTTCGCAAAGTTTCTTCAGATGACTCAGTGGCAGACAAACATCATTCCCACCCAAAGGCAGGAGAGGTTTGATGTGAGGTTGACGTGTCGCATTTTTCCTGACAGTAGAGGATTATAAATCTTCCCATCTGTTTTACATATACAGAGGTTGCTTCCTTTGGTAACTGTTCCTGAGGACTCTGTGCTCATTTGAATAGTGATTGCTTATAATTGCTCAACTCTTGGTTGAAGTATCTTGTTCTAGAGAGGAACTCTGATTCAAAATGCACCTTAAAAAATCACCTTAAACCCCATCTTTAATGACAGAACTCCACATAATCTGAAGGATAAAGGAGTTTTCCTGCCTATTTTTCGGCTGCTGTTTGGAATAAGACTTTCCCTTCTGTAAAATTATTCATGTGCATTCCCTAGTTATTTAATTAATGCTTATCTGTACCTTTCAGTAAAATATTTTATTGTGGTCCCAGCCACTTTCTCCTTCAATCCTTTTCTTCATAAAATATCTATGCAATATATCAAAATGAATTTTTTTTCCCGCCCACATAACAATTTTTAATGAGAAGAAAGGAAAAAGAAACCTGTTTGAAACATAAAAGCTCTTTGAATATCAAAGTGAAAATGAAGGCTCCTTATAAAGCAGCCAGGAGTTCAGGCACAGGGAAATGTTGAAAAAGTCATGTTGGGAAGAAGGAAATGTAAAAGGAAGTGACAAACATAATTATTGTGCTCCTGGGTTTCAGCCTCTAAACATCCTGGCCATGAGGAAAATGCTAATTTAATGTTTTCAGTGCTTACAATTTTCTTCAGCACAGCAAAAATTAGACACCACCAGCTTTTTGCTGTCACTTCAGTCTTCACACTGAACTCCTGTGTATCTTTCTTGATGCTCACAATGTGCCCTGGAGGACATCTGTAATCTCTGGAATCACCAGCCATTACAGGCTTCCTGATTCAAAGTGCCATCTCGGAATTTTATCTCCACTTTGGTAATTTCAGTCAGGCAGATTCTGAGCTTTACCCACAGGACATCGTCTTGTTGGGGACATGGAGCTGACTTTGTTCTTTGTCAGTGTAAAACCTCCTTTTTTTTTTTTTTCCCCAATAACAAACAAGCTCTTTTCTGATGAAAACACTCACTTTTTTTTTTTTTGCTCCTTGATTGAGTTCCCTACTGCATTTTTGGGCTATATTACCATGTTCTTTTCAGTTCCTTTTCACTTCCCTTACCTGTGTGTTTGGAGGGCTCAAGAAGAGATGTTCCACCCCGTGCCTCCCCAGTAGAGCTTCTATCATCCACTCTGCTGAAAAATCGCCTTTGAAATCCTCAGGCTGCTTCCTTTCCTTTGCAATCAATGCTCCTTATTAAGATCCCTCTTTTCCTGTCGCTCACAAAGGGAACACAGCGTACAGAGCACAGAAAACAGGGAGCCTTTGCCTTTCTTCCCTTCATGTGCTTGTTCCATAGGGAGAACAGGGAGATGCTCCAGTCCCCTAATCACCATCTCAGCCCTCCACTGGGTTCTCTCCAGCAATTCTTTTTGTGCCTTGAAATGGGGAGCCCAGAAATCGGGCACAGCATTCCAGATGTGGCCTCACCAGGGCGAAATAGATGGGAAGCATCCCCTGCCTCAGCTTCCTGGTCCCGCTCTTCCTAATTGCCCCTGGGGCACCACTGAGCTCTCCTGGCTGCAAAGGCACGTTGCTGGATCATGGTTAAGTTGTTGATCACCATGACCCCCAGGTCCTCCTCCTGCTTTCCACCAGGTCAACTCCTAACCTATCCTAATTCCTGGGATTTTTTTCTCCCCAGGTGCGGGACTTTACACCTACAGCAGGCACCAGGACTGTGCGATCATCCCATTTAACAATTTCATTTTGCTTTTTTTTTTTTAAATTTTATAATTCCTTCACTATTCCCAATGTTTATTAAAGTTATTGGGTGTTTTTTCAAGGCATATTAAATGCATGGTATATGATCTTCATTTTAATTTAAATTCCAGCCGCGTGTTGTTTGCTTTCACGACCTAGAAAGCATTGTTGCATTCATTTTTTCCTTCCTCTTACTCTTAACATGCATTCTGCTCATTTTGAATAGCAAAAGGATGCTCAAGCTGTCTTTAGCATGACTAGATCTGTCAGACAAATTCCTAAAAGGGAATGTGGTTTATTTTTATTTCTTTTGGCGCTGCACCACCTTCTTGCCTTGGGGGAAGAGGGATTTACGTTGGCCCTCCAGTTTCTAGTGGTGTGAAGTCAACGAAGAGGAAGTAGAACAGCAGCCCATGATCTAATGAAGAGTTGCCAGTCTTTCAAAATGTCACTTTATTCAGCTTATCTTTTTTTGTATCACCCTTTCCAAAGGATGGCA
Source organism: Pseudotriccus pelzelni (assembly GCA_035584735.1). Taxonomy (NCBI): domain Eukaryota; kingdom Metazoa; phylum Chordata; class Aves; order Passeriformes; family Tyrannidae; genus Pseudotriccus; species Pseudotriccus pelzelni. Next base: position 2,141,897 of record JAWMRA010000078.1, on the reverse strand, counting down.
ACAGTAACAGAAGCTATCTGGTGTGAAATGCACCCACTTGAGTACAAATGGCTGAAGGACAGATGATTCTGAAACAACATGATCACGTACAGGAAAACGCACTTTGAATTTTTAACAAGGCTGAGAATAAAACCGGCAGATTGAATCTTGATTATGTTTTGTGCAACACATAAATGTACTCTGTCAGCTTTTATTGTGAGCAGATGTTTGCATCTGGGTCTTGTCTTTTCCTGAGCCTGCTGTTGTAATTGCATGGAGCTGCTGGTGTCCGTCTCTTGGGTAGTATATTATATATATTAATGCTCTTTCTAAATGTGCCCAGTTTCCTGTTTCACCTGTGGTCACTGGTTTGTGCTGAGTCTTGTACTAAATCAGCCTAAATCAGATTGGTTTATGTTGTCTGAGGCTTCCTCATGAGGGCAGGAGGAGGGGCAGGCACTGATCTCTGCTCTCTGACCAGTGACAGGGCCCAAGGGAACGGGATGAAGATGGGTCAGGGGAGGTTTAGGTTGGATATCACGAAAACATTTTTCCCCCAGAGGGTGGTTGGCACTGAACAGGCTCCCCGGGGCAATGGGCATAACCCCAAGGCTGACAGAGCTCAAAAATGTCTAGACAGCACTCTCAGGCACGTGGTGGGATTCTTGGGGCTGTTCTGTGCAGGGCCAGGAGCTGGACTTGAGTATCCTCGTCGGTCCCTCCCAACTCAGGATATTCTGCGATTCTGTGCTCATGGAATACAAGGACAGGGATTTATCCATTTCCACTGTGAGCTGGCTCTGAGATGGACTTCACGAGGCACCGCTCTGCACCTCCAAAGCCAGAGTAACAGCTACTGTTTATATTGACATTGCTACCTGTGCCTGCTGATGTCAAAATTTGGTGTTTAAGGACCTGCTGGCAAGACCTTCACCAGCTGCTTGTGTTGGGTTGTGATAAAGGCCCAGCTACAGAAGCAAGGAATCATTAAGGTTGGAAAAGACCTCCAAGAGCAAGTCCAACCTTCAACCAAACCCCACCAGGCCCACCGTGCTCTAAAACTTTGATGGTCAAAGTACTCAACTACTATTTTAATCTAATGGGACAGGTGTCACCCCTGAAGAACACTGCTCAGAACAGTTAACCAGTTAGACTTGGAACTGTTGATGCCTGCCTTTCCAATCTGCTGATCTGCTCAGTTTTCCAGCCACCTGGAAGCCCATGGACAAAAAGAAAAGAGGGTATTCTTTTCTTCAGATTCCTCGACTTTATTCTGAGGAGCCAATGTTCTGCCACCAGAAATCCCCTGCCAAAAATTTCAGATAGTTTCTCTCTCCATTCTGGAGTTTCCAGAGAGAGAGATACTGCTCCAAGGGCAAAGAGTTGTCAGCAAGAAAGTCCTCCTTTGTGTCTGCACTCCAGCAGTGCAGCAGTGTAGTGATAAATAATAAACCTCCCTCCAGCTTTGTGAGAGGCTCTTCTCCTCCTTCCTGGATTTGGGGTTTAGAAGATGTTATCAAAACTAATTTACAGAAAAACTTAGCTGACACCAGCCACACGGTTTCCCCTGGTGTCTGACTTGCTGCACTCACCAGCACATAGAGTAAGAGCCTTTTTGATTTTGGGTTGCTGTTGTTGCTAGGCTACAGCCTGATGGAGAAGTTTGAATGTATATTCACATCATTACCTCAATTGCTTTTCCCCTCCAAAAAAACATGAAGGCCTTACAAAACATAAAGTTCTGCAGGCACTGCCAGTGTATTTCCTTCTGCTTGCAAAGGGAATTGTGCCATGAAAATCAGATGGTGAAATCTGCAAGGTGTCTGAGCTGTTTTCCTTCCCTTCAGTAGCAATGTGGTGCAGTGTCTCGTGTCTGAAAAACATGGATACAATTCCAGACACAGCAGCCAGGTAGTGGGTGGAAAGTATTACAGGATCATGGAAAGATGTGGGTTGGACAGGACTTCAAAGATCATCTTGTTCCAACTCTCTGCCATGGGCAGGGACACCTTCCACTAGCCCAGGTTGCTCCAAGCCCTGTCCAACCTGGCCTTGGACACTTCCAGGGATGGAACATCCACAACTGTGGTTTTAACTTTTTCCTGCTGAGAGCAGTTTTGTTGCCAGCCCAAAGGTACTTCAAAGGCAGAAATGGAACCCTAGGAGTCAAAGCTGTCTCTGAACAGGCCCTTTTCATTCAGCATCAGTGTTTTGGGTATCCAGAATGACTTGATTTTATTCTACTATTTTTATTTATTTTGATTTTTGTCTTTCAGAAGTCACCTTTTACAAACCACCTGTTTCTTCTTCCTTTTTGTTTCTTGGGCTCACTGAACCAGGGATCAGTATTATAAACAATACCTTATAGAAGCCATTCTTCCAGATCAACCTTGATGGACTGCAGATTATTCCAGTGGCTGAGTGTTTTTGGCAAGCCTGTGGATATGTGGGGCACAGCATGAGAGAAAGAATGAGGCAGAACTGGGGGATAAGAGCCAGGTAGGCAGTAAACTTAATTCCAGTTTTGACAACGGCCATTTCTGTACCCAGAGGAATTTTCCACAGTTTCTTCCCTTGTCTCTAAAGTGAGGAAAGAAGTGAAAGGTTCATCTCACAACCCTGTCGTGAGCTGGCAGCCTCAGCCACCAAAAGGCAGCACATGCAGGGGAAAATCTGCTGGCAGTGTCTCCGCCACTTGCTCTTTTCAAAGGCTTGTATCTCACAAGGATCATCTCAGATGATGGTTATTGATCAGTCCCTGCAAATTCCAAACTCCATTGCCACGCAGTGGTTTATTCCAGTTTTCCTCCTCTCGATAACTCTTTAAATCTTTCCCATTTTCTTTCCATGGTGGTTTTTCACTGTTCTCATCCTGGACTGCTGCTCAGCTCTCATTTGATTGTCATTCAGCTTCTCCTTCTCCTCTCCACTGTAATTTTCTTCCAATTTCCCAGCTGACAGCCTCCAACTTCCCCAGTTACAGCAGGATGACAGGGACTGTGCTGAGCTCCACTGGCAAGGTTTTGCTTTGTCACTGTGCAGTGACAAGGTTAACTTTCCCCCAAAGGTAATTCAGTTTTTCAGGAGACCCGTGGGCTGCTGAATCGATATGTGCAGTCAGATATTTTTCAGTTTTAAAGTGTGGCTCCCAACAGAGTTGTGCTAACGGGGTCAATAAACTTCAAATGCCTGGAATTCACCGGGGGGAAGAAGGATGCACAGTCTGAAAACTGAGCATGGAACAAAAACTTGCCCTTTTTTGCTTCTTTTCTTTTCTTTTTTTTTTTTTTAGTGAGGATATTTAAGCTACTGCTTAAGATTATTATTAAACAGTACTCTAAATAAGCTGTCAGACATGACACGGACTGCAAGCAAATTTTTAAGCGTTGGGAGTTGTTATTATCAGACTCACTGTGCTGTACAACTGGATGGAACAATGAACCATGAAAGCTATTACAGTACATTGCAAAGTTTCGAATGGAGCTGATGAAAAATAAAAGTACTGGAGGAATACTGCAGTGCAGTTTTACAGGAGATGATTTCTGGCTGGCTGCAAGGCTCTTCTCAAGGCTTTATAACAAGCTAAGAAGAGGATGCCATGGAGGAGACAAGTCTTTTCTAGATCTGCAACCATGTCTGAGCAGTTTCTGGTGAGCAGAGAACATGAAATGCATGTTCATGGGAGGAGCATCCTCCTGATTGTAAGAACTCTTTTGGTCCACTGTGATGTATGGATCATAGAATCATACAATATCCCAATTTGGAATAAATCCACAGGAACGTGGGGGCCCTGCAGAGTACAGCCTCAAGAATCACACCATGTATAAATGTATATATTTATATATATGTAGTACCATGAAAATTATTATATTTTTCTTTTGCTGGACCCTGTTCTGGGTAGAATAAATCCAGGCAGGTGTAATTCCTGCTCTATTACCCTTTGGAACCTCACAGTTCTTATCCACAAGGGTGTGAATATCCATGTCTGAAGGAGGGCAAAGCTGTTGAATGACAGATAGGGGATTCGGGAGATAACTTTTGCACCAGTATTTACTGCCTTGTTGCAGGCCCCATGATGTTATATCCACGTTGCTATGGATATACAAAGCCTTTGGTAGCAGGAACTTGATGACAATGTTCTGTGGAAGGAACATTTATTATCCTACTGTTTGAAGATCGTCTTTCAGAAACTACTTGTGGGAGATCATTGGTGGAGAAAACGACTTCAAAAGAGTGTTATGGCTTTCAGCTTGTGATTTGTTGTGCCGAGTGGAGATGAGATCAAGCACCCTGTTGCACGAATTAGTACCGTGGAAGAACCAGCACAAGGGGTTTGGCCGTAGGAACCAGAGCAGATAAAACCTTGTGTTTGCCACTGTTGTGGCCCTGCCACCTGGATGTGTGAGAGCTGGTCTTCTACAAGGTTCCAGCGGTAGTTGTGTGATCTGTCTCTCCCTCTTTCTCCTTCTCTCCTCTTGCCCCCTCTGCTTCTCTTTCTTTGCTCCTTTCTTGATGCTTTGGGTGTCTTGGGGCTGGAGGGATTGGATCTTGATTTAAGTGTTGTAGATTTGTATGTGCTGGGTTGATCTTGTGGTGGAATCTTTTGTCCAGCTTGTGTAGTGCCCTTTTTGAACCTTTGTCAAGTTCCTTTATTTTTCTCCCCTAAATTAATAAAGATACCTCTTGGGAACAAGCCTTTGGCTTATTGTCTTAATCAAACTGCACCAGGACTCAGCAAGATGGTGTGTCCAGAGTGGTCTTTATTCTTACAGTTCTTCTTTACCAAGAACTAAATATAGTCCAAACTGAAGTAGTTTGTTACAAAAATGTTTGTGTCATTTATTCATTTCGCTTCAAAATAGTAGAGAAGCTGCCTCTTGATTCACTAAGGAATGGACCTGATGTAAATTCAAATTTCAGCCCATGAACCAGTCCTTAAATGGCCTAAAATTAAATCATTAGCCAGCTTCTGAATTTGCTTCAGGTACTCAATATTTTTAAGGCCTGAGGGGGAGAATTAACAGCCTCTGGTCTATCCTCTTGTATACAGCAGGTCACATCATTTTACCCAGAGGTACATATTTTTTATAAGGCTCTGAAAAAACAAAACTCAGATTTCAAAATTACAAGGGGGGAAAAAAATAGAAACTAAGAGCATCTATGGTATTTCTGCCTATCATTTTAAGAAAATAAAAGTCTGCAAATGGACTGATTATAGAAGAGGGGTTTTTGAGGATGAGAGATCTGACAGTTTGGGAAATGGAGCCTTTGGCTTTGAAAGGTGAGTAGGCTTGGGGGGAATTTGGTGTGTCACAAACTGCTGGTCTAAGGACAGACCAGGCAGTCACAGAAGGAGGTGGGACGTATTTTTGCAAAGGGCACTGCTGTTACTGTGTGATCCCTACTTTTTCCACCCCTTTTCTTCTTTTCCTTCTCAGTAATGCACAGGAAATGGATGAAGCAAGAGGTGCATTTTACATAAAATGCCCTAGAATGGTCGCTGCCATTACCTGAGAGGGTCTGGGTTCTCCTCTGAAATCTGTGTGCTGATGTGATGTGCACACAGTGATGGCAGGATCGCCAACACATGGGAATGTTCTGTTAACCCTTGGATGGACCACAGTGGAAAGGTCAAAAGGGGAAGGAAGGAAGAGGAGGGAGGAAGGAAAAGTGTGTGTTGCTGGTGGCTGAACAGCTCAGTGGTGAGTTTGTGGTCTGGGCACGAGGACACGGTTCCTGTAGGGGGAGGAGAAGGTAACAGTGGGTTCACTCGGTAAAACTTCTGATTCCTGAGCTGGTGACGCTTGTCCTTGCACCCTCCTGCTGGAAGGGCTGGGCCAGCTGAGGAGAACAAAAAGGAAAAGGGGTTTGCCTAAAGCACAAACTGAGCTGTGCTTGCCAAACAAAGGCAAGATTCACAGTCACTGCATGTTTTAGGGACGTGGTTCAGTGGTGGGTTTGGCAGTGCTGGGTTAATGGTTGGACTTGATGGTCTTCGAGGTCTTTTCCAACTGTAATGGCTCTGATTCTGTTGACCCTCACCCTTACCTGTCCTGCTTCTCAGCACAAAGAGAGAAGCCCACAGAGGAAGCACTAAATCTTGCATTATTAAAAATGCATGACAGATTCAAATATGAAATAAATTACATTTTATAAGCAAAATGATAGAAATAAAATTTGCTGAGTGGCATTTAGGAGAGGCTGGGCACACAGAGCTGGTACTGAGGATGGTGTAGAAAGGGTACTGTGCACTGGCTCAGTGTTACCTGTGCACTTGCCCTAATCCCCAGTGTGTGGTAGGAGACACCTTGAACATCACACAATAACAAGCTTTTAAACTCCCTCTAGGCAGACTTAGAGCACTCTCTTAATTTATCTGTTGTCTCTCTCCTTTCATCCCCCTTTACACTTCTTATCAGATCTTCACATACCCAGTGGCTTCTGTTCTGCAATGATGTCACCTCAGTGGTTTCCTCAGGCTGTGGTTGAGTTCATATTCTATAGAACATTTTCCCCAGGCCCAGCTGGATCCTGCTGTGATCCCATTCTCTAAACATTCTGAGTTAGTACAAGGCAGACAGGTATTTTCCTACGGTAAGACAAAATTGGGTGGTGTGGAAGTTGCAACATCCAAATAGCAGCACAGTGAAAGTTTGCTGTGGGTTGGTCCTTTTTTTGGCTCTAAGCTGGAGATGTTGAAGATGGGGTGATAAGAATTGTGGAATCCCTGATTGAAAAATAAATGCCTTTCAAAGAAATAAATGAAATAATGCTGCACTCACTGCTCAGTGATACTATATTTGGTCTCCTAGTTTTGATGATCCTGTGTGTGTGTGAGAGAAACAAAGTGCTACAGAGAGATGGAGCCACTCACTATCCCTGGAAATACCTAAAAGATGTCTAGATGTGGTGCTTAGGGATGAGGTGGACTTGGTAGTGTTAGGTTAAAGTTTGGACTTGATGATTTCCAGGGTCTTTTTCAACCTAAATAATTCGGTGATTCGGTGACTCACCTTCCCAAGAGCTCCCTACATTGTTGGTGCTGTGATCATGGACTCTGATGAGAGCAGGAGCAGCAGCCCTTTGTCGTGGGACGGTCGATGTCAGCAGGGAACAGATGAGAGGAACCTACAGAGAACACGCAAATCCCAGGGAACATTTGGGAAATAACCCTTCTGGCACAAACTCCCACTGCAGATATAGCAGACAGAATGGGAATTAACAAAAAGATGAGATTAGATGTTAAACTATCCAATTTCTTCCCCCATCTGCTGCTTTTAAGTTACTGGTGCCTGGACAGAGTGGGAGAAGTCTGTGATCCTCAAAAAGATGATAACCCTACAAGTCAAGTTCTCCCACCTTCCACCTACTCTGCAGTACTTCAACTACCTGGGCGTTTGCCCATGGTTTGGGATGTTGCCTTTGGTATAAAGTGCTACCTGCATGTTTTCCCAAAGGCTGAAGTTACCGGAATAGGGTGCCTGTTTTCTTTATAGTGTTATTTAAATTGAACTGTTTGGTAACACAGAATCAGGATCTGCACTAAGCTCCAGCGTGCAGAGCTCAGTTCCTTACAGAATTAATAGACTGGCAGTTCTCTCACCTCTAATTTGATAATGGCTTTACTATTATGTAGTTGAATATGCTGCTGTCAACAAAATGCTACTGTACAAGATTGTTTTCTCTTTGTGATCCAAAACAACATTGGTTTATCAAGTCTTTAGGCAAGAGCCTTGCAAAGACGTGGCACTGCTTGGGACTGGTTTTGACAGCTAAAGGAGGTTGTGTTTCATCCATCATTATGTTCCAAGACACTTGCTCTTCTGTGATAATGAACTGAGTGATTGGGAGCTCCCAGATCACCTGGACAGACATAAATGTGCAGGAGATTTCTAACAGCATCAAGCCTTCAGTCAGGCTGGTAAGTCTGGAGGCGTATTTCTTGCAGTTCTATCTGAATCTGCCCAGCTACCGAATTATATTAACCTAATCTTGATGCATTGACATCCCAGAATCTTCTCAGCCTTTTGAACGAGTCTGCTGACCATTATCCTTCCGGAGATTTATATAACAGCATGAGAAATGAGGTACCGTGGTAGTTATCGCAGCATGAGCTGTCACCTTTCCGTGCGTGGAAGCCGACGATGTTTGCATCCCGGAGCGCCTGAGCGATGATCCCGTTATCCCAGCTGACAGTAAACAACTGCACCACTTCTCTGGGAAAGCAGGCACGTTGGGATCTGTCAGCAGGGTGCCTGTGACTCCTGCTCCTTCACCCCCCCGACGCTGATAGCCCAGCACCTCTGCTGCTGCTGTGGTCGCTGCCTGCTGCTTCCCACTGGCAAACTGCAAAATTTCAATCAATGCATCAGTAAAAAGGGTGGGAAACGATGCTAAAGAGCTTCCAAAATGCTTGCAGAGGCAATGATCCGTTTGACACCTCTCCTCCATTCGTCTCTCTTCACTCAAAAGTAGGAAGGGCTTTAAGGCTGTTTAAAAAAAATGGGTGGTTCAACTCACTTTTTCATGCTCAGATTCTTACATGCCGTACTTGTCTTACCTTTGTTGAGTGTCTGCTGAGCAGCTGCAGTATTGCTGCCTGCATGGATGCTCAGGGCAGCGGGAAATGCCTGGAATTAAAGCTTCCTATAGCAGGGGATAATCACCACACCTCTGCACTGTGCTCACTGCGGGTTCAGCTGCCCTTCCTTTGTGCAAGAACAGCGCAGGAATTCTCAGGATGCATCCAAGACAACGTGGTTCCTCTGTGGAACCACAGCCCTGTTTCTCTGATCACCTGGCAGCTTGCAGGACAGATGTTCTCTCTAAATTCGGAAACCAGAGGAAAAAATAAGGGCTGAGATGAGGCACAGAGGGAGCTACTCAAGGTGATTGATGTGCTTACAGCCCTACTTCATTTTAAAGTGGTTTGCCACGATAAACTGAGCTATAGATCTTGGGAATCAGCAGGAGAGCTTCTAAAAATCAAAGGGGAGATATTAATGTGCAGCTAATAGGAAGTTTTTCAAGTGTCCTTTCATCCACACAGCACATCACTTCCCTGGAAGTGCTCAAAAGCAGTTTGGATGTGGCACTTGGGGACATGGTTTAGTGGTGAACAAGGCAGTGCTGAGTTAACAGCTGCACTCGATGACCTTAGGAGGCTTTTCTGATTTTATAGTTCTATAATCAGTTTTGGGATTAATACCTGACCTACTCCCTGTGCTACACCTTTACCTTTTCTCAACACAAATTAGATTTTGTCCTGAATGTCAGCGAAGTGCTTGACAAGTCAAGGATGTTCAGACATGGCAAGAAAACTGACAGGGCACACAGACCCCTTTATTTTTAAAAACTTGTAGCAGAGGTGTGTTACATGCAGGTGCCTTGTGTTTTGGGGTATTTTATATGGTTACCTCCTCCTATACAAGGTACCCCAAAACACACAGTAATTGTTCCCTAAATGTTTCCCAGATTTATGAGGTTATATTTGCTTTTACACTCTGAGTGAAAGGAAATAGCATTTTGTCTGTGACTTGTACAGATGTGGCTCTCTCCCCTATGGAATTCCCCCAGGAGCAGATGCATCAGTGCCCGAATGCCCTTGAAAAGCGTTTGCTCAGAACGGGGATTTTGATACAAACAGCTGCATAAAAGGATCCTGAAATCCTTCAGCTGGTTTACAGGGAAGCTCACTGCCTGGGATATTTCACCTCCTGGGTTTTATAGTCCCGCCGGAGAGCTGAGGAACAGGAACCCTGAGGTTCTCAGTGCCTCCAGAAGCAGCTGAATTCCTTGTCAGGGCCGGTTTCTCACCTGGTACAAGCAGAGCAGTGTGTGCAGGAGGCATCGTCAGCCCCCAGCGCTGACACCACGGTTCAATCGCTGCCAGCAGGATGAGGAGAGGTGGGGGAATTCTTTGGAGGAGCTATCGACGTTTCCTAGGCAAGGCTGACAAAACCACGCTGCCTCTAATTGGCTCCACTACAAATATTTACAGCTGTGAAAAGAAGTTTGCTGATCCCCCCACGGTAGCCATGGTTGCCTACCTTTTCAGCTGCTGTTGTGCTGGTGAGAAACATGAATAGGTTGCAAGAATCCCTCCCTGGCTTTGCAGCAGGAACATTTGCTGACCCAAATGTAGAAGCCAATTAAGCTCCAAAGTTTCTGTGTGGTTTTTTTTTTCTAATAAGACTTGCCATTTATTCTGTTTATTAGCAAAAAAAAACCCCAACCCTAAAACCAACCAACCAACCCGTGGTGAGGGGCTACAACAAATCCAAGGATTGTTACCATTTATATGTGCTGTATATAAATAAAATATTATGTTCAAATATAATACAAATGTATTACTCTATGAATTTGAATTCCCAGGCTGACAGTGTCTGTTTGCAGGCCTGTGTACTCAATCAACCCCTTGAAGTAGAAATGTTGATGCAATGTGTTCTAATATTTGTTCTGAAATTACCTTTCAGATTGAATGTGTACTTATTCCTGATGGGGGAAGGGAAGAAGATGGAGCCAGGCTCTTCCCAGAGGAATCCAGTGACAGGACAAGATGTAATGGACACAAATAGAAATATTGGAAATGGCTTCTAAATCTAAGAAACTATTCTTACTTTCTTTCCTACTTTTAGTTTGGATGTTAGGAAAAAATCCTTCCCTGTGAGGGTGGGCAGGCCCTGGCACAGGTTGCCCAGGGAAACTGTGGCTGCCCCATCCCTGGAAGTGTCCAAAGCCAGGTTGGACCAGGCTTGGAGCAACCCGGGCTGGTGGAAGGTGTCCCTGCCCATGGCAGGAGGTGGAATGAGATGATCTTTAAGGTCCTTTCCAACCCAAACCATTCCATAACTCTATGATTCTATGAAATTATTTGATCTGCCTTGAAGACTCTGAAATAAGGCCCCTTTTTTTAACAGGTGAATGCCCCCAGAGGTTGTTATTCCTTCCACACTTCAGAGAAATGCCATTTTTCAGGGGTGACCATCCAGGCTGCACAGTTGCTTGGCAAACGTCAGAGCTTTGCTTCCCAGCCAAGGGCCATCAGCCTGACTGTTTGCATGAGTTTGTCACAGGCACTGTAAAAAGGCAAGGCTTCCCATCGACATTCAGGCCTTAAGGTATTTCCTCTCCATCAGACAAAACGTGGCCTGCTGCACTGTGCTGGTATTGGCTTTTCATTTTCCAGCCACGTCTTGAAAGCGGCTCATGAATGTGCCGCGAATTATTAACATCTGCTTACTTCCAGCATGAGGTTTGCTCTGCTTGGATGGGCTTTACTTACCCTAGTTAGTAGTTAGTGCTGCCAGTGTTGAGTGTTGAGCTGAGACTGATGCTGCTGATACCTCCATACCTGGCATAAATGGGGCCACTCAGGAGAGCTTTCTGCAAATATGCAAAACAGCCTCAGAGAGCAAATTCAAGACGAAGCTGATGCGTTGGGTTTGTGTGTCAGCAGCCTGGCAGGAGAGGTTTCAGCAGTGATTTAGGGTGTTTGTACTTTGGGAAATTGTGAATTGGGGTTTAAGTGGTGATGAAATTATCCGAAAGGTGCACATGTAAGCAAATGTGCTTTTGGTGGTGACTCGGAACGCGGACAAATGAAACCATGGCGACAAATATCTCACTGGCAAATTAACAAGTTTGAACTCCACTTTTCCCTAAAGTTTTATTAAACTATTAGTGTGTCTCGTGGCATTGGAAGAGTTGTGCATTTTCTCACAGAGTCATGTTTTTGTCTCCCCACAGGACATTGCATTAAGTTGCAAGGGTTAATTCTTTCCTTTGTCTCTTGGGCCATATATTCTGTAGGTAGCAAGTAAAGAACTTTGAGAACATACAAAAGCTGTAAGTTTCTTTCTTATTTAATTTCTTTCATTGTTCTTATGATCTCTTTACTAACTGTGCTATGTTCTAGACTCTTTCTTTCTCTGCCTTAAATTCATTCCATTCCAAATCAAGGCTTAAATGATGTTTTTGACTTAGAGGGTCTGCAAATGACTCTTGCTGCTGGAAATCTTAAACCTTCCTGTTACTGTAAATTGAAATAGAAAGCAGTTTGACTCAAGGGAGGACATGTCTTGATACAATCCTTGTTGGTCTTAAATTGGTTGCTGTACTCCCTGGTGCAGGATAATGAGGCATCATCTCTTTCAGGTTCATTTGGTCGCGTGTTCTTTGTGAGGAACATCCCATCTGTCTGCTAAAGGTAATTCCCTTTCTGTCCCATTTTATTTGCTCTGGCTGAGGTATTTAATCACTATTCAGTAATTCCCAATTTTGTTGACGAGTCTATCACCATGTTCAGCAAATTCCCCTCTTCCACAAGCAGATGCATATGATTATATGAGAAGGACATATAAGCAGTCTTCAGTCACCAACTTTTCATTTTCTCCTGCCATTGGTGACCAGTGCCCTGTGCTGCTGAGCTGGGCTTTACAACCCGCTGCCTTTTTATGGTAATGCCTGTTTTACACTCACACAGGAAAGGTTCTAGCATTGGTAGAATTGTTTTACTCAGGCTGCCTTTCCACCAGACCAAGTCATTATTCATTCACCTATTCCTCCACGTGTCCCTCTGTCGTGTTTTGGTGTCATTAGCTCATATCTTACATGCCCAGACAAGCTCTATCACCTCCAGTTTCCTTTGTTCCCTTTTCCTCTAATTGGGTAGCTGCACTGCTTCCTCCAGAGTGATTTCTTAGATCCTGTTTCAATTCTGCACCAATTTCTTGCAAGTTCATCTGCCTGTGCCCTGTGCCTCGTGTAGTATCTCACTCTTAATTTCTAATAAATATTGTTAATCAACACTGCTGCTTTTTGTCAGCTGACACTCCATTCCAGTGAGAAGTTCCTTCTCTGATTTTGAATGTCTGACTGCACTCTGCTGTTTCATAGGGTTGTTTTGTGGTGGGTTTTTTCTAGGCTGTAGCTCTCTACACGCTGCTTGAGCTTTCACCCATCCATGACTCCCATGTTTATATTTCCCCCACAACGAGGTCAGGTCACTGTCAGGCAAGCCTGGCTGGACTCCAAGTGAAAAGGAATGCTGTGGGTGATGATAATCTCTCCCAGCTCCACGGCCATCCTGCAGCAATGCAGCTCTGCAATCTCTGCAGATCTGCAATTCTCACTGTGCAGGATGAGCATGAGATGAGCCTGGGGGATTTATCTCACAGACTTAGTAAGGAGGCAAAACCAGTCTTAGGTTTCATTTTAACACACCGTAACAATCCAGTAATAAATCCAACCTGACACACTCCAGCATCCAATTTCCTTTCTCTTCAGGCACTTTCTCTAGGAAGGTGATATTTGCTCCCTGGAAAGAGGCTGTTGTGGGGTTACTAGAAAACATTATATGTGTTTGTGAGAAACCTCCCTGGGGATGTGTAGGAGCTGCATTTAAGGTCAGTTCCTTGTCCTACATCCTTGAGATTCAAAACCTTTGTGCCCTGTTGATCCTGACCTTGCCTTGCTGCATCTTCCTGGTGTTGTTCCCAAATCCTTTTCAATCTCTAAAGCTTCTACCCCAGCAGTTTTGTTTTGAGTTGGATCCTAAAGAAGAAGTGAGAGTGTTTAGGAGTAGGGTTCTCTTGCCCTTTTCCCTTTGGTGACTGATAAAGGGAATGACATTTTGTATTTGAAGCCACATTTTCAGCAGTGTCTAATTCATCCTGAGAAGTATTTCAGGGTAGTGGTATCAGAGCTGTGGGAAAGCTCAGTAAGAAACTCCATCCCTGATTTTTGAGGATTTTACTCTTTATAGAGTGATTTGCAAACAGTTCAATATGGTCTCAGCAAATTGAGTTGTTTGCTTGTTTAGTTTGGGGTTTTTCTTTAATGTTTATGTGTGAGAACATGGTCCTCACAGTCTGTCTCACTTATCCTTTGGGTGGATCAGATTTACTATTTTGGGCATGTCCCAAAGGGAAAAACCAGAGATGTTAAAGAACAGAGCATTACCCAGCAGTCACAATGCAGAGGTATTATCTCAAATCAGCTTTCAATATTTAGGATGGAGATGGCTTTATCTCACAGCTGTCACAGAGTGTTAAGAGACTGCTCTGAGTGCTGTCTTAGGAATGACCTTACTCAATGGCAGTTAATTAAGGGCTGCCTGGCACAAAATATCAGACTCCTTTGCTGTCAAAATATGAGATCTGTGTGCAGGATTTATTTCAATGACAATTCCCTGGTGCCCCACAGAGTTAATTGTAGGATTCAAGCTTTTCTTGGGGTAGTACTTCCCTGAAGATAAAAACAACTAAGTACCCAACCTTCTAAACACTCAATTCATGGACTTTCTTTAGTTTAAATGCCAGACTATGTATGATGATTTTCTCTCTAAAACTGCTAAATCTCTCTCTCATTTTCTGTTACAAAAGAAATACAGAGAATTAGATCAAGCTGGACTTTTGCATGGCTAAAATAATGGGAAGTGAGCCCAGCTTTCTCATCCATAATAACAGCAGAAGATCCATAAACTTTGATTTAGGAGAAGGAATCTTGATTGCGGAAGGAATGGAGCACTCAGGCTCTGAACTCCTGGCTCAGGTGGGTGCGTGACCCTCTTGTTCTCATCCAGGTCGTGTTGTCCACTTGCTACACTGTCATTGCCTCTTTTCCTGTGGTGGGTCCTTTGCTCCACAACAGTCTTGAAGAAGAATGAGATGGCAAATCATAGAATGGTTGGGTTGGAAGTGACCTTAATGATCATCCTGTTCCAATCCCCTGCCATGGGCAGGGACACCTTCCACTAGCCCAGGTTGCTCCAAGCCCGGTCCAACCTGGCCTTGGACACTTCC
>JAWMRA010000078.1:2108495-2127014 GCA_035584735.1 Pseudotriccus pelzelni | reverse complement strand
AGGGATGGGGCAGCCACAGCTTCTCTGGGCAACCTGTGCCAGGGCATCCCCACCCTCACAGGGAAGAATTTCTTTCTAATATCCCATCTAAACTTACCCTCCTTCATTCACATGTTGCAGCTTGGTGCTTCTGGTTTTGTGCTCTGTGACTGAGTTGTGACGTTCCCCAGAATTTTTAGATGTGCTGGAAACCTCTAAAACCTCACTGAGGCAAGACCACGTGGAATGGTAGCGGAAGTTAATAACTCATAGAGGAATTTAATAACCTCTGGAAGCAATTCTGAATTATTCTGAGTTTGGTGATCATCTCATCACCAGAGCTTCTCTGTCTTTATTTATAAGATATCCAAATAAATACACTTCAGTGCACACTTGGCTCTTAGTAACTTTTCAAGCAACATGACCTTGATCTTGTAAAATCATTTTTTTTCATTCCCTTTTTTCTTCTTTAAGAAAACTTTGTGAGTGTGTTATTGAAGCTAAAACCTCATTGTGGGCCTTCAGAAAGCAGAGAGAAAAGCTTGTTTAAAGCCCATGCCAAGTGGAGGCATTTCACAGAAATACAGAGAGGCCTTTGCAATAGAGCCTCGCTTCCTGCAGGGAAGTAATCCTGGGAACCAGTGAAAAGGAGCATGTTTTACAAACCACAGGAGAGAAATCAATACAAGAGTCAGTGTGAAAACCAACAGCAAATTTTTTTCTGACTCGGTTATCCAAGCAAGGCCAACAACAACATTATTTGAGAAGACAAGGATGGTGTGTGAGCAGTACATGAAGGGATGGCATTTTCCACCTAATGGAATCAAATTGTGTTTCTGCTCCTGCAGCTGAATTTCTGGAAGCACATGTTAAAAAGCGAGGCTGGGAGGAGAATGCTGAACCAAGCCCTGAGCTTTTTAGAGGACAGTGTGTTTGGGAGCAGGTCCTTAAAATCAGTAACCCTGGACAATGATCAACTTCATTGCCATGGTGATGTAAAACACACCTGGATCTTCTCTTTGGTGCCTCCCCTTCTGCGCCCAACAACCCCTGTGCTGGTGTCACAATTTGGGCTGCAGAGCCCTGCACAGATGTGCTGTAATTATTTCATTTGTGAATCATTTCGTCTCATCTCTCAGACTAATCAACTTCCCAGCTATTTATAGATTGCAGCTGCCAACTGGAAAACCAGCAAACATGGGAATGGTAGAGAAAAACCAGATTTTCTTAAGTGCCTGTGGGCTGCAACTGAATGTTTTAACTGATCTCGAGGCAGAGGGAGTTGTTTTTTGAAGCACAGTTTCCTTGCCAAGCAAGAGTTTGTGGTAACACCACAATAACCCCCACTCCAAAACATAATTTGTAAGTTATCCCTCCTTTGATATTATATGTTGCCTTACTTTTCTGTGTGTTAATCTTCATTTAAGGAGAATTTTTACTGATCTGAAGTGAATCACCCAGAGGAACAGCAATTAAAGAATTTTCCTCCATCAGTGCAGTTGATGGGAAAATGAAAACATAAAGAGGTTTTGGTTTTTTTCTTCTGACTGTTTCAAGACTACTCTTCGTGTTTGGCAGGAAGGTAATGGAATTTATACATAAGTGCTACATCAAAATGCCTTGTATGCTACATCCTCCTAATGAAATTGTAAGGGAGTGCTTCTGTTTTTAGCTGTGGGAAAGTAATTTCAGGATCAGGGCCTGAAAATTACAGTGTTTAACCACTAATCATAGAAGCATAGAAAATTCCAGAATGGTTGGGGTTGCACAAGAAGCTGGGGGGGAACATGGCCAGGCCGGGTCACCTGAAGTGGCCAAAGGGATGTTCCACACCATGGAACACCATGCCCAGTGTATAAACTGGGAGGACTGGCCAGGAGCTGCCTATCACTGCCTGGGGAGGCGCTGGGCATTGGGGTAGTGAGGAATTATGTTGAGCATCACTTGTTCTACTTAGGGTTCATTTCTCCCCCTCTTCTTTTAATTAAAACAAGAACAACAAAACCTATAATATTGATAATATATTTCTGTTTGATACTATTGTAGTACAAGATATAAGCCTATTATTTTATATTATTGCAATATGATATGTTTTATACTACAGTATAATTATGTTATGAAACAATGGTGTGATAATTTATATATTGTAATAAATTTGTATATTTATTATTTTAATTGTTATTATTATTATATTTTACTGTGTTTTGGACTGTTCTTATTTGAACCTCTGAGTTTTACTTTTGGAACACTGAGAGAGAGAAAGAAAGAGAGAGAGAGAGAGAGCAGCCATGTGGTACTTAGCTGTTAGTTGGGGTTAATCCATGCTAGTCCTGGGTAGTGCTAAAGGAGGTGAAGAATGAGTATTTTCACACTGTGAGTTCACACAGGATCACCCAGAAATACCCGACATATTTCCATTAAACTTGAAGCCCATGTAAAAATGGACCTTGCTTTGAGGGCTGGCTGAATTCTTGAAATTCGCTGCAGATGAGTCACGGTTCATATCCAGAAATATTTGAAAAACATCGAAAGGACACCTGAGATTATTCACATAATATGTGAATAATGCCCTGCACTTCTCCCTGTGTTCCACCTGAAGCTCTCGGAGCACTGGACAAACCATTATGATTTAAACATCCTAATTAGTTCAACATCAATGTTTTCAGTTAGGAACTTTGTGTCTGACTTGACCCAGATGGAGTAAAAGGGCACTTTTTTTTCTCTCAAAGACAAGTCCTGTTGATTTTTGTGTGTTGAGGATCTGACCTTGGTGAAAGAGTTACTACATGGGGGGCTCAAAGAGATCTCCTGCAAACTCCAAAGCCCAGTTGGGCTGTATGGAAGGAGTCTGAATGCAGAACTGGGGTAGTAAAAAGGTCCAGGCAAAAATGATTTTCCTTCGCCACCTAGAGAGAAAAATCAAGAACATGTCAGGGATATAACCCTGAGCTAAGGACAACCTGATCCAGTGAAAGATATCCCTGGCTGTGGCAGGGGAGTTGGACTAGATGGTCTTTAAAGGTACTTTGTGACCCAAACAATTCTTATCTGTGATGCTGTGCCTGGGAGAGGACTAAGGAAAGTTTGGTTTGCCTCACCTCAGCTGCCTTACTGATGGGCGGATTCTGGTTTTAGGTGATTATTAGACTTATCTTGCAGCCAGTAAAGAAAGGCAAGGATGTTCTTAGTCCCATAGTGCAGCTGGGTCTTATGGCATGAAAGAGGGGGAGTTTCTGGCTCAGAACACACCTCCCACCCCATCTGGGGACAGTCCAAACTGCTCGGCCTCAAGGTCCTCTCTCAGTCCTTGTGCTGCTCCCTCACTCCTCACGTTGCTCACAGAGCTGGGCCAGGGATCTTTCCAGAGGAGAGACCACATGTGAACCTGATCTTGGAATTCTTTCTGGTTTGTAGGTGAGCCCTTTCTGAGTGTAGTTCTTCCCTATTTCAGAGAGAATCTGTAATAGTAAGCAGCTTCTCCCAATCTGTGAGACCTTACGTGGACTATAATGGGAAAACCTTACCCAGCTTTAGACACTTGTATTTACATTTTTACATCATCTGCCTTCAGATTATTTTGGTCCATACAGAGAGATACATTACACAGATTAAAGGTGAAATAAAACCTGTACATATTTGAATATAGTCATTCTTAACGCATTTATGTTCATATAACCAGGTAAATTCAACTTAACTTGACAAGAAGCAGCTACCAGTGCTGTTGCTTGTTATTGTGTCACATGACTTTAAAAGCACATTGAGGCCACGTTCATTAAGGAATTGTTGTATGACATGTTTCTGTGTGCTTATCAATAGCACAAAAGTGTTCCCTTCACTTTTATAGGTCTTGTGTGGCGTGGCTTTTAATGTGTGTTTGAAGTGCTCACTGAAGCTGGCACTCTCCAAAGGGTTAACATTAAAGATTTCCTTCTTCTTTAAAGAGATTTTTAAAAAAAATGGTCAAAGATGAGTTTAACTAAATTGTGGTAGGAATTGAATTAATCTGATTTTAAATGTCCAAAAATTGCTCATCTGTTTCTCGACTGGTCCATCATTTATAGGCAGCAGAGAGAAAAAAAGTGCCTCCCAAATGGTCCATCAGCTCATTTCAGAGCAGGTATCCGAAGCCAGATGAGCTGCTCTCCCAAAATGTTTGTTCTGTCCTCTGACTTCTGACAGTACAGGAGTCGTACAGCCCATCACAGACACCTAAATATTCCGTTCAGGACAGTGTTACAGATTCCTGAACTGTGTTGTCAGTGTATAATGTATATATCATACGTATCATACAGGATTTAAGGGATAGTCAAAACCTTTTTATGGAAGCCAGATGTCAGGGAGGACAAGAGCACAGCACCTAAACCAGCACCTAAACTTATGTGTAACTATCCCATCCATTGATTCTGACTCGTAAAGCTAAGAACAGGCCCAGGATGGTCTTAACTCCTCTTGGGCAATTAAAACAATTAGTTTAGGGCAGCAATGCCAGTGCTAGACCAAAATATTCATAAATATTGCTAAATACTTTTAAATCACTGTTGATTTCTTATTTATGCTTTGACCATAGATGTTTTTGTACAACCAGCCAAGATTAAACTGATGATCATCAGTCTACTGGCAAAAGAAGTTTGGAGTGAGCATTATTGCTCCTGGAACAGTTCTGGTGTATTCATTCATATTTTTACAGGGATCTTAGGAATTTTTACTCCTTAAGAACTCCTAAAGGAGGTCTTAAACAACTCAGGAAAGGTTGTTTCCTTCACACTGTTTATGGCAGTTCTTTTCCATGGGAAGCTGTGAATTAGGGTCACTGTAGATCGTGGAAAAGAGGGGTGGATTATCATTAATGTCTGCATTAGTTTGACAGGTGAAACAGGTTCAAATATGAAACCAATGGGATCACACTACAGTTCAGACAGAATTATTATCATTGCAAAATATCACAACATCACTTTTCCTTGATTCTCCAAGAACTGGGTAGGGCATTTCCAGATATTTGGCACATCCATCCCATAGTCACAGAGAAGGACCAAACAGGACGAACAGAAATGGTTTCTGGATGTCACATTTCCCCACAAATAATGAGCAGGAAGGTTCCTCAAAGAAGACACTGTTCCCCAGCAGTGATTAACTGGTTCTAGAGTGTCCTGGAGGAAACTGGAGCCTGGAGGAGAGAAGGCTTTGGAGGGAATTCTTGCTGTCTCCAGTTGCCTTACTGGAGGCTACAGAGAAGGAAGAACCAGGCTCTTCTTGGAAGTAACTAGCAAAAGGAAAAGAGGCAATGGATAAACAGTTTTTTGGTGCCATTTCCTGGTATGTTTTCCACTGAATTTAATGCCTCTTGAGCTTAAATTCAGTGGAATTTAAGTCCATTTCCTGGAACATACCATAAACATCCTTGCCTTCTTTCTTTTCCCATGTCTCCAATTTAAAGTAATTTAAAAGTCATTTGAAAACTGAAGGTTCTGTGTCTGACACCCCACTTTGAAAACATCTGAAATACCAGGTTTGTTTGCAATCACAGATCTTGCTATGATTAATGCATCAAAGCATTGCTGGCAATTGCCTCTTAAATACTCTTCAAAGCAAAGGTAGAGACTGAAAGTTAAGAGGTTTCTCTCCCTTTGTACATCTTTGTATGTGTTTATCTAACTCCAGTGGAAAGAGCTTAGTGGATTTGCTTTTCTCATCCACTGTCAGCTAAACAAAAATCCCTCTGGGGAAACATCTTTTGATATTTGTGAAAGATAAGTTTGCCTTGTAAAGAAATTAGCATTGTAAACAGCCTTGTGAATGTTTGATATGCGATACTGCCGAAGAAGTATTGTAATCTAAACCAACATTATGGCAGGATCCTGAATGTGTTTGCAGGCTAAGACGGGACGTGCAGAGCAAGGGCTTGGGAAAGACCACCCAAGTTAGGACTGAGAAGTGCTACAACGACTCCCACAAACAAGGGTTTGAAGAAAAGCGTTACATACAGAAAGAAAAAAACAAAACCAAACACAACAAAATTACTGGATAAGTCACCCATTTGCTGCAGTGAATTCAGGGAAGGCCAGGAAGGAGCACCTCCATCAAACTTCAGGGATCTGAAAGGGAGGGAGAGAACCAGGTCTCCGAGATCTCCCTTTTCGAGAAGCTCCAAGGGCACCTTTGGATCTCTTCGTGTCTTCATCCCTGCCTTAACCTCTGGCTCAGTGGCTTTTCAGGGCCAGATAGAAGATCCTAAAATGCAATTTTTTTGTTTCCACACTTTCTCATTGTGTGTGTGAAGGCTGATCTTACTGTGGCCGACAGAACACAAGACTGATTGACATCTGGTGCCCTATCTAACGCACTTTCAGGGCACGCTTAGCACATCAAGTGTTTCTTCCCCAGTCCATTCCAGTTTTTCACCCCTTAGCTACATTTCTGCATAATGGCTCACAACTGCAGCTGCAGTAGGAATTTCTCTTTGTATTATTATTGTTACAATGATGAAAAAGAAAAGAAAAAAGAGATAAATGCATCATACCAACACTAAGATATAATGCTGGAAAAGAAATTGAATCCCTTGTTCACTTTGGACATCACAAAGACAGGTTGTGGGTCAGCAAACAAAGCTAGAAGGCTTCATTTTGGAGAGATAAACCAAAGTTGAAGGACAATCTGCTTAGATAATAATTGTAATATGGTCCATAATCCAGATATCGGTCTCAGTGGCTCAGTGATTTGAACACATGTGTTAACACAGCATGGGCATGATTTGGGCTTTATTTACCCTGGAGCCTAAGTCAGCCTGCTCGTGCTGCTCATGCAGCAACGGGGCTCACACTCCCTTTGCTCTCTGGATATTCTCTCTGTGCTATCTCAGCACCACAAATGCCTTGTTAAGCAGGAGAAGGCAATCTGCCTCCGTGCAAGGAACCGGCAGAGCAGGATAACAGCGGAAAAGAGCAGCGTGGGGAAGAGCAAACAAACCTGGGCACACTGACCCCAGCTTAAACACCCCACGCCACTCCAGCGAGTGCCTCTTCCTCCTCAGTTCATCACAGGGGCAAGCAGAACAAAAATACTGCTCCAGGAATATCGAAGTCAAGTTGTTCCCTTCCTCTGCTGCTTCCCTTGCACACTGCTTGCAAGAGAAGAGGAGCTGGAATACTGCCAAGTGTCACTGCAGAGAGGAGCCCTCAGCTGGCACAGAGCCTGCAAAATGTTTCCTATAACCTGGTTGTTTGTTGTTTTTTCCTAATGGGATTCATCTTCCCTAACCTTCACCATCCAATAATTAGGCATCTGATCTAAGCCAGTCATTATGTGTCTCTGGAGCTGATGGCAGAGGGGTTGGATGAATCGCCCTCTGGGGTTACTTGTCTCTGTGTGTTGACAACAGAGTCAGCCTAAAGGACTGGTTCAGAACAGACAGCAAACTTCTTGGCAGCTAAAATTAAATTAGATGAGTCCCAGCATCAGCTGCACTCGGGTGACTGGCAGACTGACTCAGAGTAAGTCACAGCTCACTGCGGTGCTGTAAATGCTCAACAGGAGCTGGGTTCCTCTGGCTCTGGGATCACTGTGCTCATCCTTAGCTCTGGAAAGTCTGGATTAATATGTTTTCTCTTGATGCACTGGCACAGGTTGCCCAGAGAAGCTGTGGCTGCCCCATCCCTGGAAGTGTTCAAGGCCAGGATGGATGGGGCTTGGAGCAACCTGGGCTGGTGGAAGGTGTCCCTGCAGGGAATTGGAACTGTGGAACTGGATGATGTTTAAGGTCCCTTCTAGCCCAAACCATCCTGTGATTCTATTACTCCACGATATGCAATTTTTGGGACAGCTAATAAGATCCACAAGTAAATCAGGAAGTAATGATGGATTATGATCATATGACTGTGGAACCTAAATACAGGTGAGATGGACTGAAAACAGGCTGGAATACTGAGATCAAAGGAATGTGCAACAGGAGGCAAGTCAGTAATGCAGTACAGGTGATGATATTGAGATATATAATATGAACTATATATAGATGACACAGATGACTGGGACATCTGCACGTTTGGAGACAGTAAAAATTCAGGAGAAGTGATCAGAAGGTTGTTTTGCAGTTCAGGGAACCCTGTCAGTCTGGGAAAATGGGCAGAGAGGATTCCCATGAAGGTCAATAAAAGGGAAATGCTAATCCTGGAGCTGGAGAGAAATAACCCAATGCACCAGTATGGACTGATGGGCTGGAAAGCAGCTTTGCAGAGAAGACCTGGGGGTCGCATTGGACACCAAGCTGACCATGAAACAGCAGCGTGTCCTCAGAGCAAAGTCAATTAAAAGCATCTTGGGCTGAACAGCATCAGCAGCTGGTTGAGAGAGGGAATCCTTCCTCTCTACTCAGCCCCAGTGACATGAATCTGGGGGTTTGTGTCCAGTGCTGGGTACCCAGTGCAAGAGAGGCTTGAACATCCTCCAGTGAATCTCCTGCAGAGTCACAAGGGTGATTAAAACATCATTCTCACAGGGAGAGGTTGGGAGAGCTGGGACAGTTCAGCATGGAGACGGGAAAGAATTTATCAGTGGGTATCAACACCTGAGAGGAGGGAGCAGAGAAGACGTACCCAGGGTACTCTCAACGACACCAAGTGAAAGGACAAGAGGTAGTGGGTGCAATCTGAAGTGCAGGAAATCCCATTTGAACTTTTTTTCCATAGCATATTTATTCTCCAAGTGTTCAAGCACAGGAACAGTTTGCCCAGAGAGGTTGTGTAGCCTCAGTCGGAGATATTCAAAATCTAACTGGACAAAATCCTGAACAACCTTTCTCTGAAGAGATGGGTTGGACTGGATATTCTCCAGAAGTCCCTGACAGCTTTGCCCATCCTACTTATTTATCTGTACATTAAACCTCTTTGCTACAAAGATCAGAATCCCAAAATGGTTTGGGTTGGAAGGGACCTTAAAGAACACCCAGTTCCAACCCTTTGCCAACTGTCTTCCAACCACTATACCAGGTTGCTCCAAGCCCATCCAACCTGGCCTTGAACACTTGCAGGGATGAAGCATCATCTGAATCTGATGTATTTCACACTTTGTAAAAAAAAAAACCCACAATGATTTCGATGCCAGTTTTATAGAGTGTAGAGAAAAATATGCTCCCATCCACTGCTTCCTTTGAGATACTGCCTGACCTTTTCTACTTGTTCAAAGCTAGGACAGCACTGGAGCATGAAAACCTGATGCATATGACAATAAAACTAAGGAATCACATCTAGAACATCATGCAAAAGACATCACAGATACTTTGGCAGAAGGAAAACCAGAATTTGTGCTGACAGGTCCTTGTAGATATTTGAAATGTTTTTTTCCTTTCAGATCTAAAGTTTGTGATCTAAAAATTCCTGTCTGAATTCAGTCATGCTACTGGTATAAAATTTAAATATACTACACCTCTCCAGAATTAAAATGTTTATTTCAGACAGTCAGATAATTGTAGATAGCACTTTTAAGTGTAGCTTTTTCTCTTCCTGTGGGTGTAGAATGTACTCCAAGAGAGTAGAGGTGTAATGTCTACAACTCTCTTCATTCAATGATCATTTAAAGCTTTAAGATTCAGCCTGAGGGAGTTTTTCCCCAAAACATTTTACATCAAGACTCAAAAACACTTTCTTTCCTCTTTCAGTGCTTAAGCATTCACTTAAATTCATTAAAGCCTGTAGAAATGAATATATTAAACAGGTTAACGGTGAATCATTTTTTTTCCTAAGGATAGCTGTGGTTCTCATGTTTGAATTCTTATTTTTAAATCGTAAGAATAGTTTTAATTACACACTGCTGCGTGTATAATTTTAAGATAATTATATAGCAAGCGGATTAAGCTCTTATTTGCTTATCATGCCTGAAGATCTCATTTAGCAATTACTTAATACTCACCTAATGTAAAACTGCCTTATTAAATCGGTGCTGAACAGCAAAGACCTTTCTTTAAGAGAAAACATTCACAGCTTTTTAAGAGAAGAATAGAATTGTCAGACAGGTATGAAGCACCCACTCTTTATCTGTTATAATTTAGCTTGGGTTTACTTAAGAAAGTGAATTTATTGGTACTGAGTCTGACTAAAGTGATCTCAGTAGCTCTCCCTACCCACTTTCACAGCCTGTGTGGTGTGTGAGCTTCCAGCCACAGGATGGAGACACATCCACCACCATTTCCAGACAGGGGGATGACAAACTTTCCCTCTTTGAATCCTCCAAAAATTCCCCTCTGAAGGAATTTTTAAGGAGCACAGACAGCAAGGGAGAGTTTTCCTGGCAATCACCTGAGCAGGACGAACCATTTCAAATGGAATTCCCATTTGGTGAGGCAAACTCTAAATACAGGAGGCAATGGAGGTGATCGGTCAAAAATAAAGGTGACCATTTCTCCTCTGCTGATCCACAGATCAATATCTGGCCTTCTTTCAAATAATCCTGCAGGCTGTGTCTGAAAGATGCCTCTGTGTCTCCCTAGGACTGGAGGGAAAGAAAAGCACCTAAGTAAGATAAACATCCAGTCATTTATCCCTGGAAGATTAGTGCCTAACACAAAAAGGAAAGGGAACTGAACCCCTGATGTATCTTTGGGGCATCAGATGCTCAGGTGGTGAGCAGAATTCCATGTTTTGGGGGGCCACATAATCTATAGGTGAACCAAATCACACTGTGACAAATAGAGGAACAACTGAATTAACTAATTAATTCAAAGTTTGTCTTTTTGAAGAGGAATTTAAATTTTGGTGATCTCTGACCATACCTTTAAACCTTGAGCAAACAGCCATGAATCAGTGCAAACCAGAGCTGTCCTGTTTCTTTCCTGGAGCCACGGGTCTTGTTGACTTGGGTTTTTGTGCAGGCTGAGCTTCCTAAATCATGTTTTCTGGAAACAAAGAGGGCGACCCTAGCATTCAGAGCAGGAAGCACAGGCTAATTCATAATGGGATTAACTTTGCTCCATCACCCTCCCCGTGGCTTTGCTGGGTTTGCTGTGTTAAGATCTCTCCTACAGCTGCTCTGTCTGATTGCCATTCTGTCCATGTCCCCTCTCTCCTGCAAAGCAGGGGCTGGTTTTGTGCTTGTTTGGGTTGTTTTGTGTCCCCAGTCACCGTGCACAGCCACCCCTACAACAGACCAACGTGCCTCAGCAATGCTGTGGAAAATGGGGGATATTCACACAGGCTTCTTTGGGAGGCACAAGCGTTGCTTTCCTCATTTGCTCTGCGTGTCACTGAGCTAAGGAAGCGGCTTTGTCCAAAAGAAATCCAGCCCTGGGAGAGCTGTGGAGCGTGTTCTGCTTGGATCTGCCTGTGTGACTCTACCTGTGGGCACAGCACGGGGAGTGGAATCCGGCCGAAGATCGGACAATTAAATTTAACTTCCAGATTACCTTTCAATATTAAATTTAATATTCAGGTGCGTGTTTCAGTCCTCTCTGCGCTCAGTAGGCATCTCAGTCTGCTTTAATTGCCCACACTTTTTTTGTCTGTCTGCAACACCACGTTACCCTGCCTAAATTTCACTTTCATTTCAAGAGGACAGGAACATTCCACACCCGTGGTGTCACATCTGCCACCTCTGTGGGGGTATCTCAGCCATCCCAGGCTCAAAAGCTGTTGCCTGACTGTGTGAATAAGTTACCTACACCCTCATTAGAGGGAGTCTAGGGAGTGGTTCAGCTGCCCAAATGTCGCTGCCTGCTTTAGGATTGGTTTTCCTCTTTAGCACCTGTCATTCTTTTGGTGGTGACTGAAGGGGAGTCACATTCCAAAAGAAAAATTGAGTGTCTGCAACCTGTCAAGTCCATGACAGGTGTTTTTTAACCTTTGAGCATCTGGTGCTGAAAGCTTTTTCTGGAAAAAGCTGCACAAGAAAAAATTGGAATCCCACTGCACTTCCCAGCATTTACTGCGAGCAGAATCTCTGCAGGAGTGAAAGAAAGAACAATCTCTTTGGTTAAAAAAAAAATCAGTAACATGCTTGGTGACATTTCAAAGCACTGGCAAATAACAGCACAATATGGTCTGACTTCAGACCTTTATTAATTCTGTTTATTGGATCATTAAAAAATTACGATAAGGGATGTATGTTTTTACTTTTTTACTAACCAGGGAGGGTAATTTTTGGTTTCACCAAACCTAAATCTCTCCAAAATATTCTCCATTATGTGATATTAGATCATATGTAGTATTTAAAGGTGTCATAAAGTTGTGCAAAACTCTTAGCAGGAGTGTTTTAATGTGATGGGCTTAGAAGAGGAGACTGAAAAATCTGTACCGGTAGAAAATGCGTAAGGAAAGGGTTTGTCAGAGTTTTAGACCCCCACATTAGTCACATCTCATCCTAACCCATGGCTCATCCTATAAATCCATGACCTGTTCAACAAATAAAGGGTTTCCATGGCCTTTTGTCACTGACACCTGTGTTTAAGGGCTTATTTGAGGCGCTGTAAGAATATTTGCTCTGCTCAGATGGAAGTTCCACCTAACTCAGCACCGTGTCTGACAAAGTATAAAAGAGCCAGGGCAAATATAACCTTGTGCCTGCCTTGAGTGTTCTTTCAGCCATGCAGGGAAGTTGGTGTGACTTTTCAGACAGGAAAAGCAGTTATGTATTGTTTGAATTCTGCAATTCGCAGGCTCAGTGAGCTTCCCATGTATATACTCTGAAAATGCATTTTCAGAGAAGAAAATATAATTCCCCTTTGGCTGTGTCTTGAAAATACAAGGAATCCAAAGAATCAAAGGAAATTCTGATGTTCAAGTGTTTGCTGTCTATTTTTTCCCTCTGCAAAATAAGTCAACAACTAAGCCTGTCAGTACCTGGTTATTATAGAAACGTGGTTGTTTTCATTGTACATCTACCAGCATTATCACTCTGATTCCAGAGACATTCTATGCTTTCAGAAATTTTGATCAAAGTGTAGTGAGGATGAATCTTCAGAAAACTTCCCCTATCATTTATTTTTTTTCCAATACTAGTACTAGAAACCATCATCAAAATTATGGGGCACTGAAAGACATAAACAGGACGTGGGCTCATCTCCCGGAGATGCATCCCACCAGCTCTCAGACATAATATTGGAAATAAGTTAAGATACAAGTATAAAAGTTGAACATTTGAGTATAGTAGAAGCATCTCACAGTTAAATAATCACCAACAGATCAATCCAGGCAATGCTAACCCAAGTTTCCAAGACGGACACCAACAGGCTTTCAGATATCTTACATATCTCCTTTTATTGATTAAAAGGGAGTCGAGAAAGATCAGCTGCAAATTAGATGTGTGCCTTTTGAGAGTCCACGTTACAATAGCTCTGTCTCACCTTTGGTATCACAGCAGCATGTAATTAAAAGGGCACCTTGACCACCAAGGTGGTTAATCAGGGAGTCACCTGAGTCTATGAGTGGAGATAATAAAAGGAAAAGTTTCTTGTCAGAGAGCATTAAGCAGAAAAGAGCCTTAAAAGAGAAGGTTTTTTTATAGGCAGAAGAGAAAAAAATCAAATAAAATTGACTTGAAGCAGGGAAAAAGAGGAGGGAGAGAATAAGAGGAAGGTTGGTTCAGAGGAGAGAAGAGAGTGAGGATTGTTTGAAGAACTGCTCATACTGATGAGGAACCTAAGGCAGGGAAATGCCAGTTCCTGGAATAAATTAATTTATCTATTATGCTATTTAACTGAAAGTAATTAGACTTGGAATGAAATGTGAAGTCTCTGAATATACATCCTTAATGTATCTCCCAGCGAACTTTTTGGGGCTGGAGCTCAGAGACAGGGTGAAACTCCACAGGCTCGTGTCAGAGAGACAGCTTGGAGAGAAAGAGGAGCCTTTGCTCTGTGGAGGAACAGGGAAGGTTCATCACTGCTATCCTTAGGCCTGAGGAATGTGGGGGGAAAGGAGAGCATCCTGATCGCCAGAAAGCAGGATAATGGTTGGCAGCTGAATTAGGAGACCTCTCTTGGGGTTATGTCCTGTGCTTGGGCCACTTCAGAACAGTGAGATGTGTTATCTCCCCGTGAGCCCAAACTTAATTTTTGCTGATGGCAGTGCATTCGAAAAACTACATTTGTTGTTTTGATAAAAAGGAAAGCTTGCTAAACCCTCTCAGTGAGAAGAGTTTCTTCCTTAATATTTTCTTTGGGGAGAAACAACTCTGGGACCTCCATCTTTCCATTCAAATGAAGGATCACAGCAGCTGCCTGGCCAGTATCTCCTCCAGCTTCCATTTGTGGGGTCGAAAAGGAGCAGGTGCTGCCAGGACATGAGGGCAGCTTCCAAGACTTCTACTTGGAGCTGGTTCTTCTCAGGGTAAGCACACAGACAGCACCGTGGCAGCCACCAGCATCTCATCACTCCCTCCAACTCCCTGAAAGGAGGTTGTAGCAAGGTGGGGATCAGCCTCTTCTCCCGGGTCAGGACAAGAGGAAACGGCCTCAGGTTGCACCAGGGGGGGTTTAGATTGGATGGTAGGGAAAATTTCTTCACCAAAAGGGTGATGAGGCACTGGAACAGGCTGCCCAGGGAAGTGGTAGAGTCACCATCCCTGAGGGTATTTAAATAACCTGTAGGTGTGGCACTGAGGGAGGTGGGTGAGAGGTGGATTTGGCAGTGCTGGGTCAACAGTTGGGCTTGGTGATCTTAAAGGCCTTTTCCAACCTCAACAATTCTCTGATTCTGTGACCTACTGATACCACAGGCACTGACACAAATCCATCTGCTGACCTTTGATTTGGGGATACAGAGACTCACAAGGTCTCAGTGACAGACTAATCCTCCTCCAGCGTTCAGCAGAATTGATCCCTTATGTGTTTAAAAAGCACACATTGGAATATTTTTAAATTTCCCAA
Source organism: Pseudotriccus pelzelni (assembly GCA_035584735.1). Taxonomy (NCBI): domain Eukaryota; kingdom Metazoa; phylum Chordata; class Aves; order Passeriformes; family Tyrannidae; genus Pseudotriccus; species Pseudotriccus pelzelni. Next base: position 2,112,190 of record JAWMRA010000078.1, on the reverse strand, counting down.
ACTGGGATGAGTGGGAGATTCCTGAAATTTATTGACATGGCCAATACACCACATAGGACCCCAAGGGGAAACAGCTAATTTGTACAACAGAGACTGCCTTGTCAAAAATATTCTTTGCTGTGTTTCTAAGGCAACATTGCTGCTGCTGAGGCAAGACATGAAGCACACACCTCCTCCTGTTCCACAGAATTTTCCATTTAAAAAGATATTCTGTTTTGGGCCCTAAAGGCAATCTCACATTCACTGAAATTGTTAAAAAATAATACACTAAAAAAATAAATTAAAAAAAAGAGGTTCTTTTTAATTGTTTCTTATTTATTTATTTTTGTCCATAAAACTCAGCAAACTCTCTAGATTCAACCTCTCTCCAGTGTCAAGAGTTGCAGCTGATCAAAGATGAAGATCAGACCCAACATATCGTGGTGCTAGTCGGTTTGCAAATGGGACAATGAAGAGCAAAGCAAACACAGTGCTCTGTCATCTGTGCTCTCTCAGTTCTCTGGGGTAACCTGCACAATCTGTTCTCTGAAAGGGTCAGATTTCCCAGCATCACTCCAGCTGTTCTCCTTCAGCTCTGCCCCGTGTGATATAGTCTTATACTCATTATGAATAATCCAATTTATTTAAAACATCCGTTATAGGATCATGGAATGGTTTGGGTTGGAAGGCACCTTAAAGATCATTTATTTCTAACCCCCTGTCATGGGCAGGAACACCTTCCACTAGACCAGGTTGCTCAGAGCCCCATCCAACCAGCCCTTGAGCACTTCCAGAAATGGAGCATCCACAGCTTCTCTGGGCAACATATACGAGTCCCTTCATCTGTGGATCTCAGGCATTCTGCAAGTATAAATGAAGTATTCTATTTTAATTGGGTGCTACCTATGACACCAATTAACATAATTGCTCAAGAGAATCTTTTGCTCATTGAAGGTGAGAAGGGACACCAAATTCTTTTGGTTTTGAAGGCAAGAAAGCACAACCAGCCCTGCACAGAATCAGAGCCTTCAAATTATGGAATGGTCCAAGACTGACATGTTGAAGCTCTTTGCTTCAGAGGGATTTTTGTGATTTTGATTATTCAGAGAGTATTTAGACAAATTCCTGAGATGAGAGACTTACAGCCAAGTAACATTTTTATTTTTCTATTTCTCTTTTCTTTTGGTTAACCAAAAGGCCATCTGAATTAACTTCTAAGAACAGCGAGATACGGGGACTGCAATTAAAATTTTGATATCTGTTGTCCCTAGTAATTGCTTCTGGCAGAGTATTCCAAACAATCTTGTTTCTAAACACAGTAAATGCAGTGGGTCAGGTAAATGATTTAGTAAATACTGGGGGTTTCCTGGTACCTGTGGTAACAAAAGGAGCAGATGAGGAGACAGGCCCCAAACAACTCCTGTTTTATCCAGTACATAAAGAAGGGCTTATTTCTCATTTTCAGCTCAGCTCCCCTCATGTCCCTATCAATGGTGTGCAAGGAGAAGCAGCATTTTAATCTCAAAATTCGCTCAGAAACAGCTGTTTACCAACAGAGCTCAGCATGAGAAAGCAGACCAAGGAATGGTCGGAATGACTAATGGATTGACAAAACCATAAACATCTGGACAGGATCAAAACAATATTTATGTTCCAAGCCCTGAAGGAAGAATATCCTTTGCTGCCTTATCAAGGTGGATTGAGCTCTTTGCTCCACAGTTAATCATCACAACATGGGCAAAATAAAATCCTAAGCCAAAAAAAAATAACCAGAAAAAACTAGAGCTGAGGCTGATATATGAAGAGATCCTTTTTAACAAATTCCAAGTATTTGAGTTCTACAGATCAGCCTTGGGCTGGGAGTTTGCTGACTGACAAGTTTCTCAGCTTTGATGCTGAATGTATGCAAAGAACTTTTTAGGGTAGAACTTTTTAGGCTTCTTTATCTGGAAAATGGGTTTAATGATCATTTTCTGCTCTCCCTTCTTTCAGTTCTGGTAATTAAATGGTTATATCACAGTCCATATTAAATCAGTGGGACAGGATCAAGCCTCTTGAGAGGCAAATAATAAGCCTTATGTATTTACTAAGTGGCCATGTCAGAGTGTTATCTTTCCTCCCGAACAATCTTCTAATTATTATTTTTTGAAACGCACTTAATGGAAAAGGGGAACAAATGTTTCAGCCTCGGGACCTCATCTCGAGGTTGCACATTGCACAAAAATGCATTATGAGAAACCCTTTTGTGCCAGCTGTAATTACAGATAATTGCCAGCAGCCTGGCTGTTCATTTTCAGGAACAAGGCACAGGTTATCTCTGCTTAAAATGCCCATTTATTGGGCCTGCTTGAGTATTTTCCCAGCAAAGGACCTCTACAATTTTACTTGGGGATGTGAAAGGATAATTTATAGCCAGGCAGAGCACGGTGTACTTACAATGGTGAATGTGGAGAGCCCACTTCAAGCTCGGATGCTTGGGAAGGAAGAGAGGTCTTGTTGCATAAAATTAGATTGTGCCTGATCAAATTAATTCAGGTATTGATTCTGCCTTATGGGATCTTAGGAAAGGAACTTTGCTCCCTGTATAACTCTGATAAAGCTACTCGATTCTTACATTATTAATTTGCACTGAAGACAAGAGTCAGACTGCGCATCCTGGACAGCTTGTGATTGAGGATTTTGAGGTGGTGATGATCAGGAGATCACCTCAACTGTCCTGTGTCTGCACCACCTACAACAGAATATTGGCTGTTTTCCCTGCCAGCCCCTCAGGTACCACCTCTGGTATGAAAATTAAACCTTTAACATACCCTGGAAGCATACACATAAAAATACGCTTTTACATATAGGGACATAAATTTATGTGTTGTGCAGAGAATCACCAAATCCTAGAACCATTAAGGTTGGAAAAGAAGACCTCCAAGACCACTGACTCCAATCACTGACCTCACACATCCAGGTCCACCACGAAGTGCCACATCTACAGATGTGGTCACATATATTTACAAGCACGTTACTGCACTTCATTTCTTCGCTTTCACTCACTCCTCAAAGTAGTTACATGTCAAATCCATCCCTTGGAGTTGGGAAAGTGAGAAAAAAAAATTGTTAGCTTAGATGGGATTGGTTTTCAGGCCTGCACCCTTCATCCCAGGCTCTCCTTCCAACCAACACTTTAAGGGAATAACTCATGTTCCATATTATAGGCGTTATATGTCCCCAGACTGTGCTTCTTTTCAATTACAGAGGGCCCCAGGAGTCACTGGATCAAATGTGGAGAGCTGTGTTTGGCCAGAGGAGTCCCAGCCCTTGTCTTTCTAAGCTCTGGACGAGGCTGGGTCTAAGGCTCAGGAGCAGAGGGATTCATGGAGCACAAATTAAGGTACTCACAGTGTCAGTCACGCTGTAGCACATGTGAAGTAGGAAATGGCCTCGAGTTGCACCAGGAGAGGTTTAGATCAGATATCAGGAAAAATGTCTTCAACAAAAGGGTTGGGAAGCATTGGAACAGGCTGGCCAGGGGAGTGGTTGGGGTCACCACCCCTGTAAGCATTCAAAAAATGCATGGATGTGGCACTTGAGCCCAAGAGGGAATGGTTTTAGATTGAAAGAGGACAGCTTGAGATTAGATGTTAGGAAGAAATTCTTCCCTGGGAGGGTGGGGAGGCCCTGGCACAGGTTGCCCAGAGAAGCTGTGGCTGCCCCTGGATCCCTGG
>JAWMRA010000078.1:2053081-2108272 GCA_035584735.1 Pseudotriccus pelzelni | reverse complement strand
CTGCCCCTGGATCCCTGGAAGTGTCCAAGGCCAGGTTGGACGGGGCTTGGAGCAACCTGGGCTAGTGGAAGGTGCCCCTGCCCGTGGAAGGGGGTGGAACTATGTGATCTTCAAGGTCTCTTTCAACTTAAACTTTTCTATGCTTCTATAATCTTTTCCAACCTTAATGATCCATATGATACAGGGCATATCAAGCTCAAATGTCTCTCTGTACATAACATGGGAAATTAAAGACAAAACCAGGAGAAAAATCAACATTTTCCCAAATCACCCTACAGGGTTTCCTTTACAAGCTGCTCTTACTATGAGTGTAATTCAAGAAGTGTTTAATATCAAAGTAACAACCTTAGATAACTTGACCAAGGCAAATCACTGAGTCATTATTCTGGTTTGATATTTGTTGTTTAGTTTGGAGGAGGAATTACTTGGCTACCATCTGTTTCCTGTGAGCTGTATTCTAAGGAAAAACAAAAATTAAAACATTATTTTCAGAAAGATCTATTACAAATGTAAAGCACAAGGACTACAATGAAAAACGGAGATACAACCTGTGACTTACAAGGCATTGGCAAGAGAAAGTTGAGATTCCCCATACCTTTAGAGGCATCCTTTTATCTTTGCCCTTAGGAAAGATCAAAGGAAGTTCATGTTATTTCTATTCTTGCTCAGTGCTCTGTAAGTTGAACAAATATTTTGCCTAATGCAGTGTTAGAGTCCTTTGGGAACTGGACCGAGTCCACTCAACACATTGCTCATGATAATTTTGCCTGTGCTTTTTAATCTCTTTATAAAACAGTTCTTGGTCCTCAGGACAAATTCTTTAACGTATTATTGTACAGAGCCAGAAGCCAAAAAAAAGCACTAATTAAACAGGAAATGAGTACACTTATTTAGAATGATTTTACATAAGATTTTTACAAAACAAGAGCCTAAAAATTAAGCCCAAAGATTCATGTCTTGAGCGCTGCCAGAGCTCTTGCTGTCGTGACTTTCAAGACTCAGAGTACAACACCCCTGGAAGTTTATCAGACAGGCAGGTCCTGATTCCTGTCTGTAATTAATTAAAGATCCTCAAATGAGCTATTTCTGCTAGCAATGTCCTTGAGATTCATGCTGCTTCATTGCTGACAGTGGATGCCTTGAATCTTTACAAGGTGTTGCACAGCAAGGGGTGAAATGCAACCTGAAATTTATAGCCCTGGCAGTCAGAGAGAATGAGTAAGATTTGTGCAAAGAAGCTGAAAAAACACGTGTATTTAACTGATAGAGCACTGTTATCTGTGCCTGCCTCCCTCTTCTGTGACATGGAGAACAAATTCAAATCAGAGAGGGAGCAAATTGCTGCCACACTTCTTTATTATTCATCCCACTTAGCACAGCTATTCATTTGTGCTTGGAAAGGATTATTTTTGTCCATTGGCCTCCTGTATCTCCATGGCAGAAGGAGCAAATCTGGGAAGTCCATCCACCCTTGATATATCAAGGGCTGCTTAATGAAAGCCTGTAAGACACTAATTACCCAGTGGGATCTCTGAGTGGGAACTGAGCTGTGCCTGGAGTTCAGCTGCAAGAAGAGGTTGAAAACTGCACAGAACTGAACATGGGACTCTTGCTCAAAAATTAATAATAATCTAAGGAACTTATGCCTAAAGTCCAGTCCTGCCTATGTTGGGGTTACAAACAGGTTGTGATGCTCTGCTGAATCGTGGGTGGAAAGCAATGCCTTCATCATTTAAGTGCTTGATTCAGCCAAGTGAAATGTTTGCTGCATTTTTGTCACTGGAAAGTGCAGTTGAAAGAATGCACCATCACCTTCTTTCTTTTTAAATGAAGAAATCCCCTGTTTAACAGTTTTTCTATTACTTCAAGCAATGCAGTTCATTAAATTTATGGTAATTTTTACTTAGGTGGCCATCCTATTACCTTTCAAACTAAAACATAAATTCGGGGAAGAAATGGAGTGGTGCAATTTCCAACAATGGCTTTTTAAATGATTTTCATTCCAAATGTCTTTGAAACCAACTTTGAAAGCATTTTGAATGAGCTTTAAATATTCCATAACAATTATAGAGGACTTAGTCCTATGTTGTAAATAAAAGGAAGATTATATGATGATAGAAATAAGGAGAACCCTTTGGGTAATTCTGATTTCTGTGTCTACATTGGAGTAATTTAAACCCAGCTGAAAATCAAGACCTGAATGTGAACACTGTAAGCTTTAAGTAACTGCTTCAGTTTAATGAAATGCAGAATATTATACGAGAAATGAAAATTAACTTGATGTAGTTTTAACAACTGGAGGGAATGGAGTAATTAAAGAGACAATCCTATTTATATAAAATGAACACCAACAGAAATAAGGTTGACCATTTAAATGTTCACCAGAGTGTGTTGGTTGCCCAAGAGATTCAGAAAGAAAAGAATAAAGATCTTAATTAGCAGAAGACCTTCCAAAATCTGCTTTCTTTTCCATTCTGCAGATCCTCCGGTGTCAAATATTATGATTAAAATCCTGAATATCCAATTCTGATAATTGCAACACCAGCTGCAGCCCATCTCCTCTTTCTTCCCAACTATCCCTAGCAGACTTAATATCCTTGAAACATAGACCTCTTGTCTAATGATGATTGAAACTGGCCAATGTATTTAATGGAGAGCGGGGACTGGCAGACCTGCAGTGGGATTGCAGCTTCCTTTCCTCAGGAAATCTATTAAAAAAAGGAGGAAAAGACTTCTTTTGTGCCTTGCAATTTGCAAGTTAGTGGTGGTGGGCAGGTCAAAATGGAACTGAAAGCAGCGTTTGCTGTGGCACTAAAGAGGAAAGAGGTGGATAATATTATATTCCCATCCCTGGAAGTGTCCAAGGCCAGGTTGGACAGGGCTTGGAATGAGCTGGTCTAATGGATGGTGTCTCTGCCCATGGCAAGGGTTTGGAACTGGATGGTGTTTAAGGTCCCTTCCAACCCAAACCATTCTGTGGTTCCATGATATGTCTCTGCTCATAAGCAGATACACACGTGGAAGTCCAGGGACTTTCTGGAGTGGTGTATCTGCAAGAACATCTCACCTGAGCAAGAGCTGTTTCCTAAAGGCCGAGTGAGGGGACAGCTGAGAAACCAGACAGATTTTGGAAGTCTCTGCCACCTCCTTCAAGCCGTGTGAGCTTTGCAAAAACAGCTGCTGTTTTCAAAACTTGGCATCTCAGAACCTCACACGGCCTCGGTGCTGGTCAACCTCAGAGCAGCTGCTCCCCAGGGGCAGGAACACCTCCAGCAGGTTCTGTTTAATTGGCATGAAAAGAGTGGAGAATCAAAACCTGTCAGTCTCATCTGCTGCTCCTTCCCCCTCCTCAGCTACCCGGCACTTCTGCAAGGTTTTCTCTCAGTGCAGACACCGTGTCCAACCCAAGTGTGCCAGCTTAATAGGGGAAGGAGTTTGAAAGTATTATCTGATATCCAGATGGTTCCCATCTTTCAGCACGTAAACACACACGTTCTGGGATGTTTGTGGAACAATCTTGCCGTTAAAATTTCCAGAGTGGTTTTTCAAACTTCTTCGAGAGAAACATTTGTCTTTCCCCCGTTAGTCCATTTCTCAAGTGTGGTTAGTGGCTTCCATGCCACTAAATCCAAAAAATCCCCAAAATACAGACAGTTTGGTTCGTGCTGTAGCCAGAGATCAAGATTTCCTGCTGTTTGAGGCTCTTTTTTGCTACCTGCATGTAAACAACTGTAATGATCTTGAAGGGTTGATAGCTTAATCTGCTGGGAATAGTAAAGGTGAAAGGAAAATGTCATCCTCTGACAGTAATTGCATAAGTATGATTAAGCTAAACTACTGCCTACAGACTTTGATTGTGGTACAGCAAAGGAAAAAGAAAATCATTTCCTGCTACAGAGGAAACAAATATATCCTAATTTTTAATATATCAAATGACAGAGGAATGATACCTCAGCAGTTTATTTACACAAATACATTTGGGGATTTAGAACCATAGCTCAAGGAGAGTATTTTCACTGTGCATTACCCAGGGCCACCAGGGCTATAATTTAATTTGTGATGATGGTAAGAAGAGAAAAATGTGGATTAAAATGGCACTGTGTCCGTGAGGATGTGTCTGTGTAAATGAAGCAGCTCATAGCACTAAACTCCAGCAGTATATACAAAATTATTATTTGGGAAGCTGTGGAAAGATGCAGCAGAAACATGACCTGTTTTTCCTTTCCTTCTTTTTGCTGGAGGGAGATAGGAATGCTCAGTTCAGTTTAGCAGTGTTTTCATGTGCCTTTGATTCAGGAGTGTTATCACGTACTCATCCTCCTGGGGCCACATCCACAAGGAGCATAATTTGACCCAGGATTGCTGACTTTACTGGAATCACAGCAATTTACTCTATTTGAGAATTGGGCCTGCCCTGATTTCTCTTTCTTCCTGTAGTTTGTGGTTACTTGGTTGTTGCCTTGGCTTTTTTTTTTTTTTTAAATTAAATATGTTCTTTCACAGCTTATTAAACCCTGTGGCTTGCAGACAGTCAAGGCAACAAAGGTTAATGTGTCAGGTTTTGCTTCCTAATACAAGTGTTTAGGCTTGACTGAGGCCACCAGGGAATGACTTTACAGAGCTACAAATTGCTCATTGGTTCTGTGAAAAAAACCAAAATTGTAACTTCAGAATAATTCAGCTGATACATATCAAATAAATCCCCAATAGCTGATAAAAAACAGAGCACACTCTCTATACCACTGTGAGACCATCTTGGCCCACAGTTGTACCCAGTCTGCTCAGCTTGGTATGTGCTGTAATGCTCAGAATCAAATATTTCCCACAAAGGCGCAAGAAAATCTGAAGCTGACAAATGTAGCACAGTTCCAACTGTCCAAAGAGTCCTTTTTCCTGGAACACTCTTCTCTGGAACTTGTCCTTATCTTTCTCAGCTCTTTCTAAACCTGGAAAGGGGAGCTGGGCTGATGAAGAGCTAAGAAAATGCAGAAGCATTTGCTAATTGATTTATAATCTACCCAAATGATTCTTTTTTAATTTTGTTTTTACAAGAAAGAGAAATTGTACAGAAGGGAAGCTGGTAAACTGTGAAAATAAATCCAAGAAGGATCAATCACAAAGCCTGGCTCAGGAAGGAAAGGTCAAAAGACCTTTTTTTTTGAGGGAGAGAAGGAGAGAAGGAGATAGTCCAGTCCTGGGAAGGAACAGTCCTCCTTGTTTTTCTGGAGCTGAGTTTTGCTCTGGAGTTTTGCACACAAAAACCCAGAAGTCCTGGAACAAAAAAAACTGTTTCCTTGGGCCGATTTCTGTGTGTAGGAGTGATGTTCTAACTTAGACAACTGCATGACAGTGTGATCTGGTCATTTTTTCAGCAGCCTTCCACAGGGCTCGGACCAACCTGGTCTAGTGGAAGGTGTCCTTGCCCATGGTGGGGGTGGAATTAGATGATCTTTAAGGTCCCTTCCAAACCAACCATTCTATGACTCTCAGATCCTCAGCTGGGGCTGTAACAGAACAATTTTTTTTCTTCATGAAAGCTATATCTTACTATACATTCCTACATATAAGCTCTACCCCAAGATGTGAATTCCAACGTGCTTTTGTTGGCCAGGGTCTGTGTTTCTGTTATGCAGACACGCAGATCCAACCCATTTTTATCAGTTCTTCCTAAAACATGCAGACACAAGTCACCAGTCTCTTTCTCCTCAGTTTAGAGGAGAAAGCTCTCCTGCTCCATTGCTGGAAGCATTTGATTTTGCAGGTCATGATATACCACTGTCTGTGCCTTCAGGCTGGTCCCTCCTCAGCTCATTTCCCACAGGGTTGGTCATGATGGTGACCCTTCCCCAACCTCTGCCCACGTTGCTCAGTTTCTCCCTGAATTCATGGATGAACTGGATTCTGTGAGGATGTAATGCTGCTGTGCCACCATCTACAACCTTTCCAGGGACCTTTTATATCAGATATTTTTTTTTTCCATGGGTATTGTAGCAGCTAGGGGTTCCACGTGACAGATGGAGGAGAAATTCTTCTCTGCTTCATGAGCTGTGTGTCCTTTGCAACAGCACAGCTTTGTCTGTGGGTCAAAGGAGGCCCCGAAGATGCTCCAAGGGCTGCAACCCCTCTGCTCTGGAGACAGGCTGGGAGAGTTGGGGTTGTTCAGCCTGGAGAAGGGAAGGATCCAGGGAGACCTTGTTGTGGCCTTCCAGTATTTATGGGGAGTTTGCAAAAAATGAGAGTGATTTTTTTTTTCCGTGGGTAGATAGGGATGGGACAAGAGGGAATGGCTTTAAACTGAAAGGGGAGAGCAGGTTTAGATTAGCTGTCAGGAGGAAGTTACTCAGAGGGTGGGGAGGCCCTGCCACAGGTTGCCCAGAGAAGCTGTGGCTGCCCCATCCCTGGAAGAGTTCAGGACCAGCTCCAGGATGGAGCTCTGAGCAACCTGGTCTGGCGGAAGGTGCCCCTGCCCATGGGGGTTGGAACCGGGTGATCCTGAAGATCCCACCCAAGCAAACCATTCTGTGGCTCTGTGAAACTTGAGGCATAAGGAGAGGTGGCACTGGACAACCCTGTCATTTAAAGTGTTGGATTTATCAGCTCTGCTGCCCTTCCCAAGGGGGGGATTTCCTTCACCTCTCACCAGATGCCTGCACAGCAGAACTGAGTGGGAGCTTCTTCCCCAAAGCCTTCCCTGACCATCAATGGACAAAACCAGGATCCTCTCACCTAGACTGGATGTCTAACTGAGGATGAGAGGAACTGAAGCTTCCCATCCATTGACTGAATTGATTAGACCTTCTGAAGGAGCCCCAGGGGGGAAGCCAAGGCAGGTTTGCCAGTGCTTACGAATAGCAAAGGTAAATCCTTTGTGAGACATCTTGTCTTTTTTTTAATCACACAGATACTTAAAATCAGCTTTTTTAGCCCAGAACCTTCTATTTGCTTCCTTTTTTTTTTTTTTTTTATTTCTCTCCCTATCTTTTTTTTTTTTTTATGTTAAATTATTAAACAACCTGTACACAAGTTCTCTGTCACTCTGGGAATTTCTCTCTGTTTCTCTGGGAATTTCTCTCTGTTGCTCTGGGAATTTATCTCCTCTTTCCATATCCTCATCATTATTTTCACAGCAACTACTGGGGATTCTCAAAAAGAAAACCTTGTTATTTCAGCTGAAAAAGAAGCAGCAGAAGCAGATACAGGACTGTGGCAGAGAGGTACTGTCTGTCTGCTTTTCAGAGGTTCTGTGCATCCCTTGTCCTGTTTTATTCAAAAGACAGGACTCCAGTGTCAGCTTAGAGCAGAGATGTTTTCTCACATATCCTTGCTGCTAAAAATCAGTAATTCAGTAGGCACTGAAAAAAAAATCTCTGAAATCTTAAACTATTAACTTGAAATTTAAATGTGGTCCTGCTCAAACAAGCAAAAAACCATAAAGATGATCCACCATCCTTATGGAATTCTTACAAACCAACTTATTTTCTGATATGGTCAGGAAGGGGCAAGTTGTGAAGTTGGTTATTAGACATGAAAGGAAAAAGAATAACATTCTAACATTTCACCAGAATGACAATGAAGGAAAAAATACTTCTTGCCATACAGGAAGGAACCGGAATGCTCCCAGTTGTCATGATATTTATTTTATGTCTTAGAAAAGAGGGTGAAATTCATTTCACTGAGCTCTATAAAAGCATCCCAAGCACTGACTCAGCTCCCTCCACGGTCAGTGAAAGATAAATGGCATCTCCAAGGTGTGATTTTGCCTGGACACCTCATATCTAACAGAAAACCACCCTGTAAGATGAAAGGCTAAATTTAAATGAACCTCCAAATATATTTTTTTTTCCTTAAAGCCCCCAGTTCCTGTGTCAATATGATTAGAGAAAAAACTCAACTATAATTGAAAAGAAAATTCCAAAGTGTCCAGCTTTCCTGATCGGCACAGAAACGTGTCATGATGTCTCTGTAGAAATCAAGAAGCAAACTAAAAGCAACTTTGGAGGTTTGATTGTTTAATTTCAGTGGTGAATTTGGTTGGGGGAGTCCCAGTAAAAGGTTGTTGTCATTTCAAGAGCTTTGGGTGCAACTGCCCAGTCAATGTTCCTTCAGTGGAAAACTGACTCTCCATCCAGTCACATTCCATAGTAAAACCCCACAGGACTGTCAGGTGGAACGCTGACAGCTTGACTGGATCTATCCTGGAGTCTGGATTTGTGTTGAATCCATGACTTCCAGATCTCACCAGGCAATCTTTGGGACCCAGGTGGCCACGAGGGACCACTGACCTCCTGTGAGGTCAAGTAACCACGTCCCAAGGGAGAGGTGACAGAGGACAAGAGGAAATGGCTTCAAGTTGAGCCAGGGCAGTTTTAGATTGGATATTGGGAAAAATTTATTCACTGCAATGGTGGCCAGACATTGGAACAGGCTGCCCAGGGAAGTGGTGGAGTCGCCATTCCTGGAGGGATTTAAAATATGTGTAGATGGGGCATTTGTGGACATGGTTTGGTGGTGGATTTGTCAGTGCTGGGTGGATGGTTGGATTCAGTGTCCTCAGAGGTCTTTTCAAAACTGACCAATTCTGTGTCAGCACGTTTAGGCATCTGACTCAGAAAGTACTGACTGTATTCAGACTCCAAAAGCTCATCCAACGTGCCCCTCTTACAGCAGGTCTGAGCGATCAGCTGGACACAGAACTGGTGGAGCGGCTGGATGGAGACCTCCCACACTGGAGGTGTCGGGTGGACGCCACTGTGACTGCAGGAAACCCTATTTTTGACCCTCTTCCCACTGCAGTTTGTCAGGCTTCTCACAGGGGCTCAGCTTGCCGGGGTGGGTTTCCTGTTCATCAGGCGACCTGGCTGGGGACACGAGTGACACGACACATAAAGGCCACGGGGGGGTCACCTGTTTTGCCAGGAAAAGCAATTCACTGTCCTTGTACAGTTGTGGCCGGGGCAGCGGCAAATTAAATAAACAGCTCCCGAGGTGCAGCTTTTTTTTCCTGGAGCTTTGCCCAGGATGGAACTGCGCTCACAGTTGCTCCACCAACCTGCAGCCAAACTCAGTCGTGCCAGTGGTGAGGTGCCATTTTAACCTGAATTCCCAGGAATTAGGGGGTGTACACATCTCCCATAGCCACATTCCAGCTCTCAGGGGTAGCTCATCAGCCCAGATTTTGGGGCAGATCTGCGACCACAGACCATGTCTCTGACGTTCCTCAGGGAATGGGGTGTGCCCATTCCTCAGCTCCCACACTTTCCACCCGTGTTGTTACCGAGGCAACTCCACGAGCCTGACAGAGAGAGAAAATAACCTTTGGGAATCCCACACATCTCCTGACTTGCTGTAGAAGGTCTGGCAGAGTGAAGGCAAGGTGCAGTTAATTGCACAACACTCCAAGGCTTCAACATAGTGAGGTCAAGGAGGAAGAAACCAAGAATGTTGGGGCACAGAATCAGGTTCCCTCAGTGCTGGGATTGTCCAGCGCAAAGAAGAACAAATCAGGTGGCAACATTTCGCCTCTTTGGATCACAGGTCAGGTGGGGTTTGTAGCCTGTGCATGTTTTGAGACAGGAAAACACAGAGAAACAAGAATTTCCCAGGAGAAAAGGGGTAAACCAGAGACACGGAGCTTCTCAGCAGGCCCAGCGGAGGCTACGAAGATGATGAAGGGACTGGAGCATCAAGAGTTGGGTCTCAAGAAGAGACAGCTGAGAGGGGACCTTACCAATGTCTATCAGAATCTGCAGGGAGGCGTCAGAGGGTGCCCAGCAATGGGACAAGAGGCCACAGGCAAAAACTGATGCCCAGGAAGCTCCACCTGAACGTGAGGAAGAACTTCTTCCCTGCGTGGGGGTTTGCTTCTTTCCCAGGGATTGTGAGAAGATAAGTGCCATGTAGCTCTCTGAACCCTCCTTGTCTTTCTGTAAGGCTTAACACAGCTTATTTTATTTTATTTCAGTTTATTTTACTTCATTTTCTTTGGAGACATCTCTTAATCACTGCAAACTTTCAACCAGGATGGATACTGGCCGCGTTTTGTCAGCCAGCTCCCTGCTGGATACATCCCATCTGCCTCCAGGACTTATACATGTCCAATTTACCAGGACCAGGAGTTTACCACGCCCCCAAATCCCCAATCCAGTGCTTAAATTTCTTTCTCTCCGAGAAGAGAGATATTTTTTTTTTTGTTCCTCTCTGAATACATCAACCTAATTATTATGAACAGCTACAGCTGAGGCAAACAGTACCTACAACATTTCAATTAATGTGCTATTGAAAACACTCAGAACTGCATGTATTGGCTCCAGCCCTTCCATCCAGCCTCATTTTCCCTCTCCCAGCCCTAAAACAAGCCAGATGGATGAAAAATTGTGTGCAGCAAACCATAGGTTTCTTTCAGGTCACCGCAGTGGGGCTTGTAAAATGGATTGACACTGCACACAGATGATTTTACCTGTCTGTTTGGTCCCTACTGAGCAGCTGAATCCGTGCTTGACAGAAAATGGTGAGAAGTGCCTTTGTCTGTCAGTGCCACGTTGTTCAGCTCACCTTTCATGGTCCAAATATTTACCTGAAAACAGCAGGACCTGTTGTGGATATTGCTGGTGGGGAAGATTAGAGGGTTTCTGGGCATTTTTTATCTTTTCTCATCTGGATGTAGCTCTCAAAGGCTGCTGGAGAGCCAAGTAAAGCCATAAAGCACAACTTGGGCTGAAAAGGCAGTTCCTCACCTGCCTGAAAGGAGGTTGTGGTGCTAGGGTGGGAGTTGGTCTATTCTCTCAGGCAAGGGGATGAGAGGAAATGGCTCTTACCTTGAGGAGATTTAGATTGGATATTAGGAAATATTTCCTGGCTGAAAGGGTGGCCAGATATTGGAACAGGCTGCCCAGAGAAGTGATGGAGTAACCATGCCTGGAGGGATTTAAAAGGTGGGAAGATGTGGCCTTTGGGGACGTGTTCAGTGCTGAACACGACACAGTTTAACAGTTGGACTCGAGGATCTTACAGGTCTTTTCTAACCTAAATAATTCTTTGAGTCTATGAAATCACATCCCTTCTGGCTCGGGACACCAAGGGGAAAGTAACAATTCCTCCCTGAAATGGAGAGAGAGGGAAGCATAGGAGCACAGTCCATTTATTTCACACCAGCCAAATGCTCCCTCAGGTGTAGAATTCACAGATTAAATGCCTTTATTCTCTGTGAAAATGCTGCAGACCAAAAGGGCCAAACCTAAAAAAGGAATCTGATGAAAGGAGATGTAGGACAGGATTCTGATTCCTAAATAAAATTGCTGGTGGCCTCAATAGCTGAGCACCCCTGACACCAACAGGAACTTCCACACAGGTAAGTGAATCTCCCCCCTGAAGTTCAGCATGATAAATCTTACCCACATGGACTAATTCACTCCCATTCCTGGCTGTGTCTTTAATTAGTCCCTACATGGTTAGAATAAGATTCCTGTTTTGTCAGAGGGGAAAAAAAAAAATTAATTGCTCCTTGTTTAAGAAGTTATTTCATTCCATTCTCAAAGGGTTCCCTAAATGGCAGGGGAAACAAGCTGAAATTTTAACAACGACAAATGTGATTAATATGTTGGAAGAGCTGGTAATTTTATTTTTCTGGTGAAAAGGCTTTTTCACCCAAATAATGGAATGCATTTTGAATTCCATTTTGGGTGGAAAAAAATTAGTCAGTGCTATAATTCTGACCAGCTTCCTTTTCCTTTCCTGGAAACACTTTTCCCCAAAAACTGGGGGAAGGGAGGGATTGTTTGTTTGTTTGCCTTTCTAGGTCATAATTTCATATTGTTAAAGCACCCCTATCACACTGAATTGTGTCTTTGTCCTGGAAATGAGATATTCAGTGTATTTCTGGAAAAAAAACCTGACACAGATATTATGTGCTTTAGTGAACACCTTACAACAACCTCACAGGAAGATTAAATCCAACAGTTAATTAAAACAACTCTCCTGTAGACAGAGGAGGACCTAGGCAGGATTTTCCTTGGGAATCATTACACACAGTGTGGTGGATTTGTCTGTATTAATTTTGGGATGTGGATGCACACGTGGATGTTGATGCCCCTCAACTACATGCCAGGACTAAACTACCCCATTATGCACTTTGGCTTCTTTTGGGGGGAAGCCCAGGAATGTACTCAGGAAAAGAGGGTCTTAAGGCACTGTAGGAAGTCAGGGTGGCTGATCAGAATCATCAGATCATTAAGGTTGGAAAGAACCTCGAAGCTCATCAAGTCCAAACTCTGACCAAATACCACTGTGCCCATTAAACCATATCCCAAAGTGCCACATATAGTCAATTTATGGACTCTTCCAAGGATGGTGATTCCATAATTCCCTGGGCAGCCTGTTCCAACGCTTAACCACAATTTAGATTAAGAAATTTTTCCTAATATCCAACCTGACCCTCCCCTGGCACAACTTGAGGCCATTTCCCCTTGTCCTACAGCAAGTTCCCTGGGAGGAGGGGCTGATATTTTTGACCCTGGTTGTTCTAGGAAGACCAGGGTGATGACCTTCCTAGCAGCTTAAAGTTATCCCTGATAACCAGCAAAGCAAACACAGACAACAGAGAAATTCACTCCCCACTTAAGGATCCTCTAGATTTTACCAAACAACAGCCAGGCTGCCACTCATTTTTCTGCAATAATTTCAAGAAGGGTCGTGATTTTTTTTTTTAAAACATCTTCTTCTTCTCAACATACACCATCAACAGTGGTGAGAAGGACCTGGAAAGCCTGGCTAGGCAGTCTTTCAAGGCAGGGTTGTGTAAGAAGTTCCCTGTTTTCCCATGTCAGCTGGGACTTGCAGCTCCTGTATCACAGTCAGATCATTGTGCTCTGACTTCAGGCTGCTGCTGAAATATTTAGTCTTTGATGTCAGCCAGTTGTTCCTGCACTGTGTCCTCTCACCATTCCTTATGCAGGTTGGTGTTGTGCTGAATTTAAACAGCTGGGCACCAGGGACAGGAGACAGTTGCCTAAACACCATCATCTTGAAAGTTAAATATTTGTGCAGTGAAGTTGCTGTTGCTGCAGAACCCGCAGGAAAACCTCCACCTGTTTGTTCTTGTAGGTGAAGGCCAAGCTGAATAGTATAAAAGTCAGTTTTAGCAACTAATTCTTCCCTGGATTTCTTGGTTTCCCCCGAGGTGTTCCAATGTGCTCCAGATGCTGATCTAGAAGGCACTGGTGTCCTGTAGGTGTTATTATCTGCCAGCCCCATGTGGATGTACATCCCACATAACCAGGGATGGCTGAAAAACCATTAGAATCTTGCAGTAGCATCAAAGCTCTGAGAATTTAATGACATATATTGAACTTCTAGTAAAAATTCTTTGGTTGTCTAATTGAAGAGCCCAGCTGGAAGGGATTAAGAGGAAAGGTCAGTTAAAACTGAAATGATGGGAAAGTTAAAAATCAAAATTAAAGCAGACTGGAAAACTGAATTCAAAAAGGACGTGACTAAGGTCTCTGTGTATTATTAAAACCTCCTGAAAAACCTTATTTTCCCCCAGAACAGGACTTGAGTTTGAAAAGAAGACAGAAATAAGAAGAAGTTCTTCAAAGAAAAGCAATAAAAATGACAACCTGCCAGAAGACAGAGATGGGAACCATCATGATGACAATAAAACCTTCCTGTGCATGTGAAAATGCTGTCAATATAAATGTTACTTACGGAGCACGGAGGTGTCTGGAGCACTGACCATAACTTAGCACTGTCAATTTATTGACATTTTAAGGAATAAAGGAAGCAGGAAAACCACAGCAGAAGACATTTCCTTCCAGCAAACTTGCAGCTCATCTGTTTCAATGGATATCTGGGGACTTTCTTATGTTCAAATCTTGACCTGGCATCTTTTTGAAGCACAGAATCTTAAATGCCAGGAATTATTTTGGGGAAAATTTTCATTTCAGAAGGAAATGATGCTGACAGTCACAATCTGAATTTTTCATGAACGTAAAATGAATGAAAAAATTAAAAATATTCCCTGACCAAACCTTTTTCTTTTTTTTCTGCACTGTGGAAGATAGGGGTGAAAAGGGAGAGGAGGAGCAGGAGAAAGGATGTGAGAAGGAGTTCTTATTATATGATCATAATCATACATCAAAATTCCAGGACAGTGAAGCCTTCAGATCCGTCAATTTGTTCTGCAAAGGGAGTCAAAAGTCTGGTCTTTGAAGAAAAAGAGTGATTCCAATCTCCAAGATTCCCACGTAGAGACCATCACCCAGATGTGATGAGCACCCAAAAAGCTTTGCAGTTCTCTTCCCCTGTGATTTTTTTGCCTTGGCTCTCCCTTGTGCTTGGAAAGAAGTTCTTGCAAGGACCCAAAGTATCCCATTATCTTGCTACAAATGTTCTTTTCCTACAGACCTGCAGATATTTCGTTAGTCTGGTCAGCTGGGGATCATGAGTTGTGCTACAGATGTGTAATATTGACCAATAGCTTCTTCAGAAATTTCTTTAAAAACTAAATAATCCCCCAATAACATTTTCTCTCTGTATTTCACGGTTTGTGTCATGTGGCCTCTCCCCTTGCAGGTGTATTCCATGGGCAGACTAATTTTAAAGCAGGAAAATGAAAGTTTGGAGTGTTCAGAAGAACATTTCAGTCAATGACTAAAAAAAAAAAAGAAAAAAAAGAAGAGTTAAAATCAGCTAAAATGTCTTCTTGTTAGTTCATATTAAACCAGGAGCAGTTGTTACTGGTCTGCTGGATCTCCACACAGGTCAGGTTTTGGTGACCTCAGGGACCTGAAACAGTGACATGGGAATTGAGAGGACCAGGCAGAGACAGCTCAAACCTGCATTCCTTGTTTTTATGAGACTTTCAGGAAAGACTCAGCTCTCACTAGTGCTGAAAAAAGGGGAAAAAAAAAAAAGTCAAGTATTCCTGCAGGCAAGAGGCAGCTAACCTTGTTTCTACTGATGTCACAGTTTGCTGGATAATGGGATGAAACAGGCCCATACCTCTAACAAGGTTAATGGCTTTGACAAAATTGGCCAAAACAGCCTTGTCAGACATGAGGTTGTTTTCTTAATTATTAATTTATTGCAGGTTATAGGAGATTTAATAACACAGAGAGTGACAGAAGGGAGAAGCCAGGCTACACATACCAGATCTTAATCCGAGACGCTGAGATGTGTGTAAGGAGGATGGATATGACTCAAAGTGGAGGGTTTAATTAGTCTGAAATATTTTGTGAATCTCTGCACAGTCTCTGAGGATAAATGGGCCATGTTGAGTTACCTGCTGTATTTAAGTTCCTTCCCTTAAGCTCAGGGAAGGTGTAGAATACGAGCTGCTTCCCCAGACCTGGTGTAGACTTTGGCCCTGAGCAGAGCAACAATCCCTAAAGTTTTACCAGAGTTTGTGGCAATCATTGTATCTCCAAATCCATGATGTATGAGGTTCATATTGTGCATCATCCTATCAAAACGTCTGACTTTCTGAATCGTGTAGGTTCACCAAAGCAAAGAGCTTGAGTTCACTCAGACCCTATAAAATCTTTTAATTGGTTTTAGTTACTTCTGAGCATTGTTACAACCCACAGTTTATTATAGATACTTCAAAAAAAAAAAGTCACAAAAAATCCATCAAAGCCAAAAATAAAACAAACAAAAAACTGTCTGTAAGAAAAACTTCTTGTAAGTCAGGAGAATTCAGTTTTCCGTGAATAAGCGAAATTATTTGACCCACTTCTGTTGCACATTACATAAATAAAGAGGGAAAGAGAGAAATAGGATAAGAGAGAGAGAGAGATGGAAAGAAAAAGAAGGATTCAATTATCTGTATTAGACAGAATTAGAGATAAATTAAAGTGTAAAGGTAACACTTTGATTTTTAACCTTGACTACAGGAGAACAGGGGAGAAAAGAGGGTCCAAAGGGGACCTTATTGTTCTCTACAGCTGCCTGACAGGAGGGTGGAGCCAGGTGGGAGTTGATCTCTTCCCCCAGATAAGGAGAGCAAATGGCCCCGAGTTGCACCAGCAGGGGTTTAGTTTGGATATTAGGAAAAATTCCTTCCTGGAAAGAGTTGTCAGGCGTTGGAAAAGGGCTCCTCGGGGCAGCGGTGGAGTCACCGTCCCAGGAGGGATTTGAAAGCCGTGTGGATGTGGCACTTGGGGGCAGGAGTCAGTGGTGGGCTTGGCACTGTTAAGTTTGTGTCTGGACTCAGTGATCTTCAGGGTCTTCCTAAACCCAAATCATTCTCTAATTTTATGATATTCAGCCCACACCGAGCCTGTGCTCAACGATTTGTCCCGGTTAAAGCGTCTCCTCCAGAAGGACGTCCTATTTTTATTTGGAGACATCATGGCTTGACTTAGAGTTGTTTACTGAGCACTAAAAACAGGCTTTATTTCTAATGTGAAATAACCTGGCTTCAACTTCCAGCCCCTCCTCCTTTATCTTATACAATTAGGTTTAAAAGCTTATCAGAAGGCCTTATTTCCTTCCAAAATGTTATAGTCATATATTATACAACCATTATAGGTCTAATCTAAGTCATTTTGTGATAAGAAAAACAGACTTTTTTTCTTTTTTTTTTTTCTGATTGGTTTTGATTTGTTTTGTTTTTCAGAATGTGATTTACACAATTAAACACAATTTCAACAGAAATATCTTTCCTCTTGACTCTTGGCAGTCGCTGCAGAGCCAGTGAGAGCAGTCAGTGGAAACCAGGCCACAATTTATCTCACCCTAAAATAAATACCTGAAGTGTGCCATGTGACTTGCACCTGAAAAGTGCCTGTTCCTTCCCACTGACTATAAAATGAGCTGGGTCTGACCTGCTTGGCAGCAAATGTCAGTTTAGCAGATAAATCATGTCAAACATTTTCTGTAAGCTTTAATAATTTTAATTATTTTTTTTTCAGCAGCAGTGCACATGG
Source organism: Pseudotriccus pelzelni (assembly GCA_035584735.1). Classification (NCBI taxonomy): domain Eukaryota; kingdom Metazoa; phylum Chordata; class Aves; order Passeriformes; family Tyrannidae; genus Pseudotriccus; species Pseudotriccus pelzelni. The sequence goes on along the minus strand of JAWMRA010000078.1, from coordinate 2,091,350 downwards.
ATGTGCATTTTCCCTGGATGAATTCCACAGAAACAGTATATAGAGAGCAAAAATAACACATTATTCTCCCCTTTAGACAGCCAGTAACTACTCCCACTCTTTTTTTTGCACAGACAGGCAAAGAGGATCACATTGAATCTTGTCTCCTCTCCCTCTGCAATGTTTTTAAAACAGCTGCTTGTCAACACACACACCCTGTTCTTCCACTGCTGATTCTCAGGTGTGTAACTCTCCAAATTACAAGAAACCATTGCACTGGTCCTCTTGGATTTAAGTGCCTCATTTGCTGTTATTAGATTATTTGCTGGAAAAGAAACCACATAGAGAAGTAACTTTTTTCCCCCCCTCTTTCCATGAAAGCACAGATTTAATCACGGTCAGCCTCCCTGTTGGTGCTGGTCATCAGAGTTATTTTGTTCCATCTATCTCTGGGCCTGCATTTCATCTTCCAGCAGGCCTCATCAGGATGCTGCAGCTGTCAATTAACCTCATTATCTGCAAGGAAAAATGGAGCCAGGACTGCTGGCTCATGTGATATCTGCACTGGGGATTAAAAGAAGATTTGGCCATCTGAAAACAACCCTGTTTACAAGTGAAGAGTGTGCATTTTGTGTTGCTGTCCTGAGCTCCCTCCCTAATCAATCCCTTTGTGTGAGACTGAGGAGGTTCCCTCTGCCCTCTTTGAAATCATGTTTACATTCATCATCAGTGGTAGGAGAAGGACCTCAGAATCAGCTTCCAGCTCTCCCTTTTAGAGCTCTTACATTCATTGGCTTATGAACTGAAATGCTTTCCAGATCCTTCATCTCCTTTAATAGATTTTTAAGGCTGCCTGTTGCCAGTTGGAGACAGACAGTTGCAGTATTTTATTATTACTCTTTATTATATATAGAAAAGCCTCCCCACTTGGCCTTAACGGGAATGACGTCTTCGATTCCTTCCACGCGTCACCTTTGCATCACTGGACCTCTGTACACAGCAAGGAAATGTTGCTGCTGCTCGTGAGTGATGTGGAAAAGGGGAAAAAAAACCCACCAAACCTACAAACCAAACCTGTTTCAGGATCCCAAGCAGCACTTTTGAGCCGCTATTGCCTTGCCCTTCCTCGTGTTGCTCTGCTCAGGCTCAGGATGTGCAGCTGAGGGACGTGGCAAGGCGGAGACAACAAGCCCAGCTCCAAACCTGCCAGAAACCAGACAAGCAAAACACCCCGTAACAAACCCCAGGTGCTGAGGGGCAGCCCAGCTTCCATTTGCTGTGTGTCAGAATTGCTTGCTATTCCAGGGATAATTCCCTGATCCCGAGGAGGACGTTTTTTACAGTGAGGGTGGAGAGGCCCTGGCACAGGCTGGCCAGAGAAGCTGTGGCTGCCCCATCCTTGAAGGTGTTCAAGGCCAGGTTGGATGGGGTTTGGGATAGTAGAAGGTGTCCCTGCTCATGGCAAGGGGTTGGACAAGATGACCTTTAGAAGTTCAACCCAAACCATTCCGCAGTTCTATCATTCTTTCTTCATCCATCAGCTGCCTGAGGTAAGGGAACTGAATACTGGACAAGTTTACATGATGTTGGACATGTTTACAAGGCCCTTGGAGGACAGTTGGGTATTTTCCATCTTCTCTTGATGCAGATGCAGGCGCACATTTCTGTCCTTGGTGTGTAATCCCCCCACTTCCCACCTCAGGGTGGTGTGGCTGTGGATGAGCCATTATTGCCCAGCAAGGTACAGCTGGATGTGGTGAGTGATCCTGTAAAATGACATCTTACTGGGAAGAGGTGAAGAGGCCCTGACTGGGAGACCTTGGCTAACAAACAAACCTCCACTCCCTGAAACGACACTTGCCTCTCATCCTGTCACCTGAGAGAAGAGACCAAACCCCACCTCTCTACAACCTCCTTAGTTTATTTACGTGCTGGGAAACTAATCCTATTTGATAAACGCTTCTTTGAGATCAGAGGTGTTCTGAGCATCCTGAAAGTGCTACCCAGACTTCAGAAATCAGAGGCTGTACGAAAATATGACTGGAAGTAGCTGTTTTTGGGGATGAAGAGGTAAAGCTGGGTCTCTCTAAGTTACGCTACTGAGCAAATTTTGCCTGATGAGACCTTTGTTCCCCAGAGAAAATCTGCTATGCTAAAAAGCTTTCTCAACTCCCCTCAAAGGCTTGTGTTCTGGAGTGTTCTCCCCACCACCACCTTTAATTAGCTAATGTTCAGATGATGTTCCTCCTACCTCACAGTCTGAGTGTGATTCATTTGGGAATGTGGCTTAATTGTCCCTTGGACACCCTGGCCATAAACACTGGGATGTGCAGAGCCTGTTTGAGCCCAGTGGATTTGTAAGCAGGGATCCAGCATGAAGGCAGTGATTTTGCTTTCAGGGTCTCCTCTGGTCCAGAAGGAGATTATTGAAGCCCAGGAACATCCATTTTGAGGACCAAATCTGGCCACACACTGAGCAGGACAAGCCTTTACAGGACCTTTTCTCCTCAGCTCTGCAACAGAGGGATGGCTGAGATTGCTCACTCCAGTTTGGAGTTCTAAACTAGGTCTGACTCCTGGAAACCAAGTGGAGTGATTCTATACCAAATCTCTTGGTGAATACTATCCTCTAGTTATCTGGGGCAAAAAAACCTCATAAAATCAGGCATTCCTTCTTCCTCCCTCCTTTCCTGTCCTTTCTTTTTAATATTTCCCTTTAACATTTCCCTCTAAAAGTGGAAGTCCCAAGAGCATCACCAGAACCAAAGGTGCCTTTTACAGCCAAGCTGCAGCAAAACTCTCTGTGTCAGGCAGGTCTGTCCTGCACAATTCTGCAGCTGAAGGTGTGTTTGCCATGCCATCATATTCTGGTGTAGTCTTTATCCCTTCCTAATTTTCTTCCAAATTTTAATTTTCCACTCATTAAATTACTGCTTCTTCCGCTCTCTGTGTGCCAGTTCCACACAAAATTTTTTACTTTTTTACTTTTGAACAGGCTGAAATCCATCTCTGCTTTGGTGTTGGCACCCAAAGACTCCCTGCCTTGAAGGTGGGGTTGGTGTCATTGCATTCTTCCTTTCCTGTCTGTTTAATTTTTCAGTGACCTGGGAAGTCATAATTTTGGATTACTCCAGAATGATATTTCTTTCCCCCAGCTGAGATGTTTGTAGGCTTAAATTCCAAGAGGAAATGGCCCCAAATTGTGTCCGAGGAGGTTCAGGTTGGATACCAGGAAATATTTCTTCACTGAAAAGGTGGTCAGACGTTGGAAAGGGCTGCCCAGGGAGGTGGAGGAGTTGCCATCCTGGAATTGTTCAAGAAACAACTGGACGTGGCACTCAGTGCTGTGGTTTAGTTGACAAGGTGTTGTTCAGTCCAAGGATGATCTTGGAGGTCTTTTCCAACCTTAATGATTCTCTGATTCTGCTCTGTGATTCTTTAAGATCCTTCTCTGACCACCAGCAATCTCAAATGTATAAAACACTTTCCTTTCCTGCTATTTTTGTCCTCCAACACATCAACATTTATACTCCCCTGTGCAGCGAAAGCACCTTTATGCTTGGAATGACTCTAAATCCAAAGGAAAGAGGGCATGAGGCTGTCTAAGCACCCCTGTGACCATCTACCCCTTCTATAACACTGAATTATCCATGGGGAGATGTGCTGTTTGCAGGTTCCCTTCCCAGGCTCAGCTTTTCAGGGATGCAGAACACAAACCTCGATCTCTCTGCCCGTGGGCACCGCGGGGCTCTGTGAGCAACCACAGAGGATAATTATTATTTCCCCAGCACTTGGTTTGTTTTTCAGGAATCCCCAGGCTCTTTGCTTCCCTTTGTAGAGCTAATTCTGATAAGATGAATATTTCTGCCTGTGATTCCTTTGGAGATGCTCTGAAGTGCTTCAAATGGGAATGATCATTGGCAATTTTACTTGGAGACAATTCTGTGCAATCGAAATGATTGTGTTAAGCCAGCCTGCTCTCCCTGCCATGATTTGGAAAGCTCTTCGGAAAAAAAAAAAAAACCAACAAAAAACCAAAAAAACAAAGCAACAAACAACCTGAAAGAGACGTCCACAAAAATTGCAGCTCTAAAGTTTATAAAGTCTTTATTGCTGGTGTTGATGTTTTGGTTTGGTTTTGTTTGTTTGGTTTTTTTTCTAGATTTCCAATCCGTGTTCATTCAGAGCATTTCTTTATGGTCCTAAGTGTAAAAGAGCAAAATTCATAGACTGATGTGCTTTATCTCTCATAAAAAAGAACTAGGAATGAATAAAAGGAACATTCAGAGTTAGAGGCACTGCAGCTGGATTGTGTTCTCCTGCTTATTGCAGAAAACTGTACAGTGCTGTGATGCTCCTGGCTCCGTGGTTCATTGAAATATTTATCAGCAGCCTAGATGCCTCAAAATTAGCTCTTATAGTCACAAATATACGGAAAAGCAACTTCCATTTTGGCCTCTTCGTGCCGATGGCAAAGATTTAATGGACTGTGGGTTACCCCGGGCTGAAGAGCCCAGAGAAAACAGCTGGATCCAGGGGGTTCTGCCCTTCCAACTCAGGGGGGTGTGTGTGTGTGTGATCATCTGCTTCCCTGAGATGCAGGGAAAATGCTCTCTAATTCCCAGCTGTGGTGTTGGTGTTCTCCAGGAGAGACCAGCCTTGTGACTGCCATTTTTAAATGGGGGAACTGAGGAAGAGAAGGAGAAATGGGACAACACAGTCACTGACACAACCTCAGACGCAGCCATCACCTCAGGAGAGGAATAACCTCAGCTTAAGAATTAATGCATTTGCAGGATGTGTATTTATTGCTGAAAAAAAAAAGGAACACGTGGAGGAGTTGTTTTGAAAGGTTAAATGGTGCTACAGCAATTTGCAATATGCGAATTTCTATTGCCTGGAGATCTAATGGTATTAAGTCTGCACGTACTTGGGGAAAAGCCAAGGATATCATGGGAGACATCTGAGGGATGTACTTTATCTTTGGCTGGAAAAGCACTTGAAATCAGCATGAGCAACGTGTCTTATAACAGAAATTATTGCCCTTATTTGCACTGAGGATGTGTACATATGGAAGAGGAGGCTGAAGTGATAGTCCTTCCACATTTATATGTGTAAACATTTATACTGGAGACATCTTCACTCGGTGGAATAAACTCATCTTGTACTTTTAGTCTCAGTGCAGACAAACTATTTTAAGAATCTCTCCACCAAGAGGAAATGGGTTGAGTCCTGGACTTGTGTCTTCGTCAGTGTTTAAAAAACCTTTCATTCACCACTTCTCGCAAGGGTGGCGGTAGGTTTGATCCCCAGGGTTGTGAGACACTGAGATATCACAGAATCATAGAAACACAGAATGGTTTGACTTGAAAGGGACCTTAAAGAACACCCAGTCCCACCCCCTGTCATGGGCAGAGACACCTTCCACTAGCCCAGGTTGCTCCAAACCCCATCCAAGCCAGTCCTGAACATTTCCAGGGATGGAGCATCCGCAGCATCTCTGGGCAACCTGTGCCAGGGCCTCCCCACCCTCCCAGGGAAGAACCTCTTCCTCATATCTAAGCTAAACCTCTTCTCCTTCTGTTTAAAAGCCTTCCCCCTCGACCTATCACTGTCTCCCTGAGTAAAATCTCTCCCTAATGAAATGACAAAAGCAGCATCTTGAAAGCAGCAGCACGGGTGGACAGAAGCCACGAGAGTGAGAAATAGATGCAAACAGCTACAGTTGGATAAAGTGCAAAGATCAGAACTGACTGAAGAGAGGATGCTTTAACCTTTATACAGCGGTTTACACTAAACTCAGTAAGAAAGGAATTAGGCTGTAAGGCAGACATTCATGGTATGTTGATGAAAAAAAAAAAAAAAAGATAAAAAAGTATTTGCCCTGGGCACAGGTAACATCTGATTCTCGCTAATGTTGCTATTGCAGGGGGGAAAAAGTCCCCCCATAAGCTACCAATATTTTAGAATGAGAATGTGTTATATCCACCTTCTGTTGTGTCAGAACGCTGCAATCAGACAATGCTTTGATTGAACAGAGAGCAGAAACAAAGGTGATATTTCAAATAAGCAGCATGTGAGGAACTCTCTGTTTCAGATTTAAAATACATGCAGAGTTACTCTTAAATTCTGAGATGGTATTGCTATGACAGGAATACAAAAGAAGTTCTATTAAACCTTTTGACTTTGTGCACTGTTTATTGTGGGATTATGTAAAGCAAATATAAATGATTAATAAAAATGGAAGTGAGACAGCTCGGAGATAAAAGAGAGTGTTAAAGAATCATTTTGAGGAGCTTTTTCCTGAAGTGACACTCCACCATGTCGTTCTGCCATGTGATATATGAGGCCTTTTGTTCTCCATGACTTTGATTTTTTGTAATTAACTCCCTCTCTGCTTTGCTCTCTGTAACACGTATTTCCCTGTGTGACTCTAACAACAATCCTTGTTCCCGCTGAAGGGGAGTTGACAAAATCAGGAAATCCAGCACCTGTTTAAAGAAAACACAACAAATTCAAAGAGCAAAGTGATAAATCCCAGCACAGATTAGAACAGAGGCTGGTGGTTTTGGTGTTTGTTTGTTTGTTTGTTTGTATATTATTAATTACCTCAGAAAATAAAATGAGTGGTTTTCTTTTCCAGGATATTTTGAGAATATAGAGATTTCCTGATTCCATCAGATCCTTTGCCTGTCTAATCCAGTCTTCACTTTGCCAAGGCAAGGTATATTAGGTAAAAGTAGATGAGTCTGATGTTCAGGGTAATATATCTTGGTTTTTTTCCCTTGACCTTTAGTAATTATGGACTGATTGCAACTTTCAAGCTGCAACAGGTCCTATTGAATTTATTTCATCATTATTAATATCTTATTAATTTTGGTATGTTTTTTTCTTTTCTGATTCCTTCCATCCCAAACTGTACTCTTGCTCTCTATCATTTTTTATGGAAATGTGTTCCATCACCGAAAGCTTGTCTGAGAAAGTAGTTCCTTTTATCAGGATTAAGTTTCACACCTTTCCATTCATCTGGCATCAGAAGACATTAAAATTTATTCAGTTCTTGAAGTCAGTGATTTATGTTTGGATAAAGCATCTCCTTGGAGTGACAAAAGGACTGGTCTTGAAGACAGGAGTGGGATTCATCACACCCACCTTTATATGTTGACAACGCAGGTTCCTTTAAAGTCAGTGGAGAGAAACAGCCCTTTTAGGATATGATTTTTTTCTCATTTATTTTCCATGCCTCCCTTAGGTTGGTGTGATTCATGCTCTGGTTTCTGGTGATGGTATGAACTAGATTTCTCTAACTAGAAAGGGAAACGAGGATTAGTTCAGCTACAGGCAGCCACAGTGCAGATACATCTAAACTTTGATTAGATTAATCCCTCAGATATTAAAAGCCTTCCTCTTTCTCTGCAACGTTATTGCAGTGGTTACTTTTCTACTTATTTAAGAGAGCATTTTTTATTATTTCTGAAATTCATGTGTCTGGCTTTTGCTTGCAATCGCTACTTTTTCTCTTCTCTGCTAGTTCTGACAGACTCCAAGGACAAAGTGTACCCTTGTTGTGAATATTTAATCAAATTAAAGGTTTTCATGTGCTCATGCTACAGGAGATGAAGGAAGAAATTTTGGATGAACATGTCTTTGATTGCTTGCACAGTATTTTTGTGGCAATCCCTCATCCCTGGAAGTGTCCAAGGCCAGGTTGGACGGGGCTTGGAGCCACCTGGTCCGGTGGAAGGTGTTCCTGCCCATGGCAGGGGGTGGCACTGGGTGATCTTTAAGGTTCCTTCCAACACCAACCATTCTGTGACTCTATGATCCTGTGATTTGCATGCTCAGAGGAGGAAGGTGGATTGCCAGGCAGGGTTCAGTCCTCTGTAGGAGCTGAGATTTCATGTCAATGTTCACTGCACTGCGAAGGGTTTCATGGGAACAGCAGAAGAGAGAGCCGCCAGAATTCAAAGGGAAAAGCTTCAAGAAAGCTGGCTTTCAGCCAAATGCAGAGGAAGAAAATTTACACAGAAAATAAAAAAAAATACAGGGAAAAAAAAAAGCAAGGGGGGGGAAAAAACCATATCTGAATGCAATTAGCAGCTGTGCTTCAGTGACAAAGCATAGTCATTATTTCACAGCCTGGCTCACTAAATGATGACAAACTACTACTCGCAACAGTCACAGCTATTCCCTTTGTGCAAGCACTTTATAATGGTTAAAGTTGCATCTCTGATCCCTGACTTATCTTGAAAGGCACTATTTCACACACAAATGCTATGCAGCACTTAGGAATCAAGACAGTGTGTTAAGAAAAAAACAAATACATGTAACAAGAAGAGAAATTGAGGTGGTAAAGAAGTTTAGAGAGTAATATGAAACAAGCAAAAAAAATTACTCTCTAGATAAAAGATGATTTCCTCATTCCACATAAAGAATTGCATCAGGTAAAACAGGCAGCAGCGTCAGATCCTCAGGAGAAAACTTCAGGAGTGGCATTTGCAGAGGGAGCAATAAAAGCTTTTCATGGTGGTTTGGCCAACACAGATTTGATGCTCAGGGTAATCACAGACCTTCTCAGTCCTCACTATAGGGTTATTTGCTTCTATTTTCTCCTCTTTTGAAGGAAAAGAGAGTTGTTGGTCTTCCATAGCTGGAATTTTTTCTGATCGTCCTCATTCAACAGTGGAGAAGAATCTCCCTCCAAAGGTGTTTTGTGCAAGAAAAGAAGACAGATATTGGGCTGGAGTTGTTTTGGGTGTCAGAATCAAAGTCATTGAGCACTGTTGGATGCTCCTCAACTCACAAAGAGGACACCTGCAGGGAACTTAACTCAGGGCATCCTGTCAGATAAATTAGAAGAAAAAAGACTTGCCTGCAGGGTTAGGGGAGCAATCTGTCTGTGCCTCGAGATAAAGGAAGGCAGAGTCATCCCCAGTGACAAAACCAGCTTATAAATCAAGATAGTTCAGATGGGGAGTGTGACCTTTGAATTCAGCCACGAGTCGGTCATTAATAATTCCAATAAGAACTGTCTAAGGAGGATGTAACACGTCTTTCAGCTGCTGAAAAAGACTGGAAGATGAAAGAAGTTGTGTGTGTGTCAGCTGGGGATGGGAGCTGGATAGATCAGTGGCTTCTTCCTCAAATCTGCTTCACTAGGATCTTCACTGTGCTTTAATTAAGGAGAAATTGGTTAGGCCAGGGCTTGGGCCACAAATCCTCCAAGCATCAATCTGCAGCACGGAAACTGTCGTGTGGACTCCCTTTCAACCATCTTCATGATTTGAAGGTCAAAGAGAACATTTTCTCGGGTGGTTTTTGAGGAAAGGTTTAATAAATTCTGACAGATATCCATGCTCTTGGAACAGAGCAAGAATCCCTGAAAGGAGACTTCTGTTTATCAGTCACATTCAGATAAATATCCATGGATGTCTGAATCCTTGTGGAGGGTTCTTTCCACAACCACTGACAAGCACGAACTACAGACAACTTTCAGCCTGCAGATGACACCACTTTCTTCAAACATTTTTCATTCAGGTTCCTCATCTTACTACAACCAATATCCACCATTCTAAGATTGATAAGGATAAGAAACACTCCTTAGACCTGTGTGTTTCCTTATGGTTGCACAATTTTTTTAGCAGCAGTCACAAATTCTTATTAAATACAAAAGCTTTGTGTATATTGAGCTTTTTTGTACTTGTAGGTGGAAATTTAGAGAGAGTTATCAATTAATCTTTCTGCAGACCACTAGATACTGATTTCTGGATTATGAGACAAGGCACAGATTTATTAGCTTTGCTGTAATAATGCTGCTTTTTTCAATTTTTTTTTTTTACAGAGTGTCAAAAACTTTGGTCTGGAAATAAATCTGTGCAGTAACTCTTTCAGTGAAAAATAGTTTCTGAATTTCTGTTTTGAGAAACAATAAATATGTTGTTAAATTTTGGGGTTGTTTGTTATATCTGTTTTGGCAATTGAAAAAAAACACCTGACAAAATCATTGAATTCTGGTTCTATTTAAAGACAAGGCTTTTATGATACCATCTCACCACTCCTCCAGCAACCACCACCCAGCAGAAAAAAAAACACAAGCCAACAAGAATATTTGCATGAAAATGGCAATTTTCTCTTCTCAACCTCCTGCTGACCCTCATGGATTGTTGATCCCTCTGAGCAAACTCATCATCCCACCTGAGCAGTGGGAATATCAGCTCTTGCCTTCCACGTGAGATTGAGTATCACTTGGGATATAACAACATGAGGCTCATCACGACGAAAGCCAGAGCCCACTGCAGTTTGAACAACAGGCTCTTTATACACATTCCTTGTACTGGAAGTTCTCAGGAGCAGCTTTGTTTTCTGCAAGAATTAATCCATCTCTCTGCGCCCTGTGCTCTTTGGGGGGTTGTATATCTGTTCCTCCTGCCCTCTGATAAAGAGGTGCCCTCAAGAGATAACATATATTTCCTTTAGTGAGTGCCAAGTATGAAGACACAATGTAAACACTGTTGGCCTCTCTTCCAATTCCAGTTTTATCCAGGAAGGAGGAAAACTCCCAGATGTTTCAGAAGTACCCTGACAGTCACAGGAGGGTTCTATCTCTGGGAACAGAGGACAGAGAACAAGGAAAGTCCTAGAAAATTCATCCATCTAAATGTCTGAAGTGTGGTGGGATGAATCTTGGCCACGTAGCAATAGAGAAGTTATAAGTGGAACTGCAAGAATGCTGCAGCTTTCAGTGTGGATCGAAATAGCAATTTATATAATGAATTACATAACATTTATTTCAAGGTATAATTGTAAAATTTATTTCAGTAAATTATATATTTATATGGCAGTCAGGTAAAGCGCCCAGTGACGGGGAAATGGGAAAGACTGCAACCCTTTTTTTAGAGAGGGTAGGAAGGAGGACCCTGTGAGCTACAGACCTGCCGGCCTCACCTCTGAGCCCGGGAAAATCATGGAGCAGACCCTCCCAGGAGCTGTGCTAATGCACATGGAGGACAGGGAGGTGATTCAGGACAGCCAGCAGGGCTTCATGAAGGGTGAGTCCTTCCTGACCAACCCCACGGCCCTCTATGGTGGAGCGACTCCATCAGTGGACGAGGGAAGGGCTACAGATGTCGTCTGTCTGGAATTCTGTGAGGCTTTTGACACCCTCTCCCCCAACACCCTTCTCTCTAACCTGGAGAGAGGTGGGTTTGACGAACGGGCTGTTCAGTGGATAAGGAGTTGGCTGGATGGTCACACTCAGAGGGTCAGCTGTGAATGGCTCAATGTTCTCCTGGACATCAGTGACAAGTGGTGTCCCCCAGGGGCCCTGTTGGGATCAGTACTGAGGAACACCTTCATTAATGGCACAGACAGTGGGATTGACAAGTATAAGGCCCTCATGTGGTTCAGGGCAGCTCCTGGTATCCATAGAGGCTGGGAGGGGAATGGATGGGGACCAGCACTGCTGAGAAGGACTCGGGAATGCTGGTGGATGACAAGGTGTGACAACAGAAAATGGAAGAATGCCTGCACTCAGACCAGAAATCACGTGTAGTCTCCGCATTCCTAGAAGGAGTATTAGCAAGAGGCAAGCATTAAGGTAGAAGTGTCTTAAATTATCTCTCAGCACCTACTGAAAACTTTTTTTAGAGACTTTCTGAGCCAGAAGTAGTCTCATGGTATTTATTTTTCTTTATGGACTTTTCCTCCATGGAGTTGCTTTGAATCCTTGGAAGCTTCTAGCATCCCTCAGGACACATAACATTTTAGGTAAAGACTTTCTTGTTTTTTCGAAGCAGGCCTCCCTGATTATTTTTTTGTTTGTTTTTGGCATCTTCCCATCGTTGCATTAGGAAGGAAAGTGGATTTTTTTTCTTACTTACCCTTCCAATACCATTTTTATATAACTCCATCATTTTCTGTCTCAGTGGTCTCTATTGAAAGCTGGAGGCTCCTAATCTAGAGCAGTTCTTATAGTTAATTCATTCCATAGATGTAATTCCCTGGATGACTTCCTGTTCTGTCTTGTCCATTACTCCTTTGCCCATTTTCTCTCTGTCAGGGAAGCTCACACACATTCCCTTCTGCTGACTCCCTTTAGTGGGGATGTAACTTCCACTGGAAGGATGATTCACACAAAATAATCTCTTTAAACACCTGATCCTGAATCACAAGGGGTTGTCAGAGGGCATCTTTAGCTTATTTACCTGAGAAGGGGAAAGAACAAATTCTGTCTTCATGCCAAGTGGAGCTCCCAATGGAGGAGTTGGGTCAGATAGGGAAAAGAACTCTGAATTTATGGGTAACTCTACTCTTGACTTCAAGAACAGTAGGATGTTGGAACCTTGCACTGGTCACCTGTGCTGTTCCCTCTGTGCATCTAAAACATTCCCTGGAGACCTAAAGATACAACAGAGGAGCTGCAGAAGACTCCTGGTTAGACATGGGAATCAAGGGTTGTTTCAAATAAATTCCATTTGAGGATATTGAGTTCAACAGTCTCCTGTCCAGCCAGCTGGGATGGAATTTACCCCTCAGCTTCTCACTGGTGGCTGCTATGACACGTCCCAGCATCCTGAGGCACCTCCCTGGGGGCTAATCTATTCCTTGATGGGTTTCCTGAAAGGGAAGAGTTGTCACACAGCACGACACCCACCGATCTTTAAGTTCATGGCTTGAGTTTTACCTCTGCCTGCACACCAGGTGTGTCCCAAGTGATTGTAGTGGGTGAGGGATTTAGGATACTGCATCTCCCTGGCTGTGGGCACAGCTCTCTGAGTAGAAATGTCTTTGAACAGTGCAGCTCATTTCCATAACTAGAAAGGGAACAAATGACAGGCGTTGCTTGCATAAATAGCTGTTCCCTCCCACTCTCTACCTCCACCAGATCTTGTCCTCAAGAGCCAGGAGATGTCTCCTTCTGACTGTTAGAAATCTTCTCGTTGGTGGGAAGTGACTGAGGGATATTCAGACCAGAGAGTCCCATCTGTCACGAGATATTTCTCAATCTCACACTGTAGCTGTAGCACAGGAGAACCTTCCTTTCCTCTGGGTCTCCTTTTGATGCCCAGCACAGCTGATCATCACATCAGAGCATCTGCAGGCCGATAGGGTCTGGCAGGTGGAATCTCGGGGGGGGGTGGGAGGCTCTGGCACCAACTGGGAGTAGTTCTTGTCCTGGCAGAACAGAACAAGCCAAGTGGGTGAGTCTCAATACTCCAGTCCTGTCAAACCCGATAGTGAAAGAGGGATTCATCTCATTAAACATGAGAGGTCTACTTTGTGGGTAAGAGGTGTTCCCAGTGTGTCTGACATCAGTGGAGAGAAACAGGGACATTTGGGACATGGTTCCTCTGAGCTGCTTTCAATATCCCCATGGGCTGAGATGGATCATTCCTTATATTCCAGTGCCTGCACAGATAAGATTTGACCTTAATATGAAGGGAGAGACGGTTGACCAGCTCAGACCCAGTTGTCCAATTAACTAAATCACACCTAAGGTGCTCCAATAAAAGGACAAGGACCTTCTAATAAAATACCTTCAACCCAGTATCAGCAAACGTTCCCAGAACCAGCTTACCCCTGTGTAGGATGACAGAGGGATGGGTGTCAAGGTCTTTAATAGTAACTCACACTTTGCTCTCAGAAGCCTTCTCCTGCCCCTGCCAGTCTCTCCTGCTGGCCAAGAGAGTGGGTATTATGCTTTGCACGTGGTTAAATAATGAAGACCTATTTAATAGACTGCCCGGGAGGATAAACAATAAAGCACCATTTGCCTGGGAATGGTTTAGTTGTTTTCTCCTGAAGAAAACGGTCTTCAGAGAACAAAGTTCTCAGATAGACTCTCCTCACTGCTTGAGTGAGAAACCTGCTACCAAGATCAGCTGAGACCATCCCAGGCAGTCCAACTGCTGCTGGATATGGGCCACTAGATGATTCTCTTGGCCTGCTGCCCTTCTCCTGGGAAAGATAGGGAGCAGATGTTGCAGGAGCACATAATAACTGAACAGCTGGGAGTCTTCTTTCATGCTTAGCAACCCAAGGCAACGTTTCACTGGGGGGCTTCTCACTTTTGAGGTAGGACTGCCATAAATTCTGGCAGTTTTGAGGGAACACAGCTGAAGTTTTGATTGTTTTTATGTTTTTTGGGGTTTTTTTTTGAATGGGGAAAGAGGTTCTTCAAGTTAAAAGTGAATATAGATGGTTTTTTATGGGAAGAACAAACATTTTGCTGTGGAGATTTTTTTTTGTCCTGCATCATCTAATGTCCTTCATTATCCAGTGCACCCTCGGTAATTCTGCTGACAGAGCCAAGCTGTGTGTCTGACAGGCTGGAGGGAAGGAATGCCATCCAGAGGGACCTGGACACTCTTGAGAGGTGGGTGTGTCAACCTCATGAAGCTCAACAACACCAAGTGCAACTTCCACTCTGTTCCTGTGAGACCCCACCTGCAGTGCTGAGTTCAACTCTGGGGCCTCTGAAATAAGAAGGATATGGAGCTGCTGGAATGAGTTCAGAGGAGACCATGAAAATGATCAGGGGGCTGGAGCCCCTCTGCTCTGGAGCCCGGCTGGGAGAGCTGGGGGTGTTCAGCCTGGAGAAGAAAAGGATCCAGGGAGGCCGGAGAGCCCCTTCCAGGGCCTAAAGGGGCTCCAGGAGAGCTGGAGAGAGGGTTTGGACAAGGGGCTGGAGTGAAGGACAAGGGGGAATGGCTCCAAACAGAAGGAGGTCAGAGTTAGATTAGATATTAGGAAGAAAATCTTCCCTGTGAGAGTGGTGAGGCCCTGGCACAGGTTGCCCAGAGAAGCTGTGGCTGCTCCATCCCTGGACGTGTTCAAGGCCAGGTGGATGATGCTTTGAATAACCTGGTCTAGCGGAAGGTGTCCCTGCCCATGGCAGATGATCTTTAAGGTTCCTTCCAACTCAAACCATTCTATGATTCTGTGACCTTTAATTTGTTTTCTTTTTTCCCCCTGTATCTAGTGAAGTTACCAAAAGCTATGAGACGTGACCAGAGAAGACGCCATAACTGGAGGGAAAAACTTACAAAAAAAATCTTTGGAAAGCCTAGTTGATTCTTTGGTCTCTTCCATGGTGCTGGATCAAACCCAGAGCTGAAGGCACTCCCAATGTGTCCGTACCTGCCTTTCTGCAGGGAAGGCATCTGTGCAGCCGTGGGGCTGTTCCTGTGCCAAGGCTTTGGGAGCAAAGCAGCTCTGTGCTGCTCTTGGGGAGCTGTGTCCGTCCCTCCAGGCTCCTGCACCTGGGCTGAGACCCACAGGGACTACAGTGTACAAGTAAGCAATGGTGTCAGGGATTTTCACACTGGACAGGTAATGGATTTAGTTGTTTTTTTAAGACCAAATTGTCCTTTTTTTTGTTTCCTTTGCAGGGTAAAGGCAAGGACGATTTGAAATTAATTTACCTGCTAAGGGAAATAGAAGGTGGGGGGAGATACAGAAAATTAAGGGGAAGTGGTAAAAACCTGGAGAAAAGAGGGGACTTTTTCACAACAACTACCTGAAAGGAGGCTGTAGCTGGAGGTCAGTCTCTTCTCCCCAGCAACTAACCCCTGGACAAGAGGACATGGCCTCAAGCTGCACCAGAGGAGCTTCAGGTTGGACATCAGGAAGAATTTCCTTACTTCCAGCACTGGAAGGGGCTGCCCAGGGAGGTGGTAGAGTCACCTTCCCTGGAGGGGTTCAAGAAATGACTGGGTGTGCCACTCAGTGCTGTGGTTTACTTGACACGGCGGTGTTTGGTCAGAGGTTGGACTCGATGCTCTTGGAGGCCTTTTCCAGCCTTAACGAGTTGGAGATTCCATGGACAGGTAGGCAAAGGAAAGGGCTTCCACCATAGGAAGAGTAATAGTAGTAGTAATACAGGTATCATGAAATTTCAGGGTAATTAGAAGAACCTCATTAGCAGGCAGCTGCTCTTACAGCACAGGTCCCATGGAGTTTGGGTGAGGATGTGGGCGTTCACCTTAAATTCTTCCCATGGGTCTGGGTGGCTGAGAGCAGCGTGGTTGGCAGCAGCAAAAACAGTGTTGTACCAGTATCTCCATGGGATGTACTGACAGAGGCTCCCCTAAGGGAACATTTTCCAGCTCTGGAGAGCTTTCCCTTGGGGGCTGCTCTGCAGAAAGGAGTCGGTGAGCAGATGCTTTTACGAATGTACCTTGGAGGGAACATGTGCCACCCTGCTCTTCTGCTTGCACTAATCAAAGGAACCAGCTAGACCCCCCTTCCCGTCCTCACCAACCATCCCAGCCCTCTCCACAGCTCCACTCCACTGGTTTTCCAGCAACAGGCAGCACTCCTGCACTGGTGGTGCAGGGATTCTGCTGGTGTGCAGCTCTGAGGCAATGCAGGACAGCGCAGACGCTGCGGTTCCTGTGCAGTCACTTCTCTTCCCTGGGTGATGTGTCTGCCGCGAGAGGAGAAAATCCTTTTCCAAGCTCAGAGGGCTCATCCTGGACGCAGGCCACCTGCCCATCTGCAAATACCATCTGCAAAATGGTGCTTCCAGCTGAAATTCCTGCCCTGCCTCCCCTCAGTTTCCCTCAACTCCAGCTACTTTATCACTTTTCTTTGCAATCAACTCTCTGCAGCTCGGAGAGAAATTGGCTCTCCCTTCGTCCTCCCTCCCACAGCCCCTCTCCCTCGCAGCAGCGATGCCATCCTCCCTCCCATCGCGCTCTGCTGCTGACCCTGGCACATTAATTAAATAAGAAATAAAAATCTCTGGGACGGCAGAAACGAGGCTAAGGTGAGACGCAGAAGGAAGATTTGGGGGAGGTAAGGAGAGGGAAAAAAAAAAGGGGGGGGAAAGGGTTGATTTAAGAAACTTGATTTGAATAAATCCCTCCTCCAGCTCCTCCTCATTGGTTTCTTTTCCTCCTCCATATTAATGAGAGCAGCCAAGGAGAAGCTATTGGTTCCCTATCCCTTTTCCTTTCCTCAGGCACTCGGGGGAGGAGGTGTTTGCATTTCTCCGCAGGACCAGCTCGCTTTGCAGAGCATTGTCTGGGTATGAGAATCACACACAGGCACAGGGACAGGGGCGAGCGCACCGGAGCATCTTCCTGGGGCAGAGCATCTCAGCCAGCCTGAGCACCCATTTCGTGCCCCCCCCTCCCCGAGCACCAACAGCCCCCCCCGACAAAAGAGAAAAAAAGAGAAAAAACCAAAGTTTGCAAATCTCCCGCCTCCCCCCTTGTTGTTTTTTTTTTCCCGGTTCGGTGTTTGTTTGGGTTTTTTTTTTTTAATTATTTTTTTATTTTAGCGATGGCAAATTCCTTCACGGCCAGGAGCTGGCCCATCCCCTGAGCAAAGGCAGCTCGGACATGACCGGCAGGCGAGGGAGGAGGAGGAATTTGGATTCCCTTCGGAGGCGCCGACCCCTCCTCCGGCCGGGGGGGAGCGCGGAGCCGGCGGGGCTGGACCGGCCGCTGTCCCCCCGCGGCCCCCGCCCCGCCCCGCACCACGGGGATGCGGCATCTCCAGCGCCGGGACGGATCCCTGCTGCAATGGTAAGTCCTGGCCTCCCTTCCCCACCTCCCCCCGGCGCTGCCCCGTCCCCAGACCCCGGGGATGGCAGAGCGGCAGAGCGAGAAGGACCCGCCGGCTCGTCTTGGCATTGATTTACCGGCTCTTCCCTGCGCTTCCCCAGGTCCTGGGAATACTTCTTTAGCGGGGAATCGCATGCAGGCTTCGTGCCTCCGGCAGAACTGTAGGCTCGGAGGATGCGTCCTCCAGATAGGTTTGGCTCTTCCCAAACAAATCAGTCTCCCTTGGCGAGTGGTGACAGGTTAAGGCGCTCGGTATGGGAATCACGTCTGGTTTTAACACAATATGGCTGGTAAATAAAACGTGATTGCTAAACAGCCCCTGCTGCTGCTGCTGGCGGCATTTCCGAGCCCCCGGCTCCCTTTGCAGTTCTGCATCTTCACCTGCCGCAGAAACTCTGATTCACCCTCCGAGCAGTGCACCAGGACTTGCCCGCTTTTCCTGGGGGGTAAGACTGCGGTTAGTGTGCCTTTGACCTCTGCTTGCCTCCTTATCGGGATTTGAACAGCTGCTTCCAGTGAGACCTTCTTCATGCAAAGCACATCTGAAGTCGGGGGGTGGCTCACAGGACAGGCGCGTTTCCCATGTGCTGAGAATTTAGCATGTGAAGCCTTCAGGTGTGTGTTGGAATCTGAGGAGTTTGCAGCCGGGGGGTGGATTAAGATAATGAGATAATGCAGCATGTTGTTCAGAACTGGAAAACGTCTGGAAAAAAAAAAAAAAAAGGGGGAGATTTGGTTAGTGACATCCCGGTGTTTATCACCAGACAAACATCCCACTCACGTAGAAGCAGGTCTGGAAGAACTCCCTGGAAGTCAGTGGATTTCCGCTGCATCTGATCTGCAGGTAAACAGAATCTGGCCTTTACCTTGAAGGATATATTGGAGCAGCACAGGAGGGAACTATAATAAGAAGGAAATATTAACTAAAGTGAAAAAGGCAGCAAAGTGACCTGATTCCTTCCCAGGGTGTTATCAATTCCCATCCGTCTGGTGCATGTTAATTACAGTGCAAGTGCTGCACTGATATGACAACATTGGAAGTGAAGGAGCTTTTGGGATATTTTTATTTAGTCTGTTGTGGTCAACAAACGGGTTTTCCCTTGCTGTTCTTTGGGTCACCTCACTTCTCTGTTCAGCCTTTGCAGCACTGGTCAGGTACAGCAGGAAAACATTCCCATGGCTAATTAAAGGCAATGTTTGGTTACTTAAGGCTAAGGACAGCAGGAAGAAAAACTGCTTAAAGTGCTGCTGGTGTAGCTGCAGAGAAAGAACGTGTTATACAAGCATCTGTCTTTGGCCAGTGCAAAACACACTGGAGGTGGCTCGGAAAAATTGTCCTGGGGGGGTGGGTAAGGCAACCCTGCTCCAAATCGGTGGATAATTAAGGAATGCTGGACAGTGCAATAATGGGAGTTGGATTAAAGTTGATGTGTCTGCTTGTTGTCTTGGTTACAGTTTTGGGTTGTGGTCTTCTACCTTTATCCCCACCTGTCCCTCAGTGCTGCAGGCAGTGGTTGCTGCTTTGTTGTCATTCAGGACAGCTCCAGTTGATCTGTCCTTGTCCAGGCAGTTCATCTCATCCAGGAGTGGAAGATTTGTGTTGGTTCTGTTTTCTCCAGTCCAAGGCATGTGTGCATGACTGGAAGGATAACCACTGGCACTGCACGGGCTCCAAGGTCAGGCGGGGGCTTGCTGTGTGAGAAATACACTTATTTCCCTTCAAACAGAGAACTAGCCTTGTGACGGCTCCTCAGCTTTAGCCTTCCATCATTCCTTGGGGTCCCTGTGAGGAACTGGAGGGCTCCTTCCTCCCTGGAGGTTTAGGATGTCTGTTATTTGCACGGCGGTGCCACACGGGTCTGTGCAGAGCTGCTGTCGGCGTGTTTGTGAGGCTCACAAACACCAAGGCAGGAGCTTTGCTGTGGGATGATACCAGGCAGAGAGAAGCAGCGATTTCTGAGATTGTGGGCTGTGCTGTTGATCACACTCAGACCTTTGTGCATCACATCTCTCTTCATTTGGCTGGCTGAGCTGGCATCCTGGAGATATTTTTTCCCGGGGTTGAGTTCCATATGTGCCTATGCCTTTGATAAGTTGAGACCTGTGTCCCCAAGCTGATTCATTCCAATGTAGCAGATTTTGTTTTCCTTTCCTTTCCTTCTGAGCACACATAGTACAAACAGTCTAATTCCTAAATTAGCTCGGATTATCTTTTAATGAAAGCGGAGTATTTGAGTGAAGAATCACTGAGAAAAAGCAAACTCAGGACAGGATCGTGTTGTAACTCATCTCTGGCAGAGAGACCTGCAGAGATATCAGGTCTTTAGCAGTTAGTCCTGCTTTAGCAGAGGAGCTATTTATTTGGCACTGTGTTCAGGAGAGGTAAACTGATGCAAGGACATAGAAGTCAGAGGAGATACTGAATTCTGTTTCACCTCATTCCTTGTCCCAGCGGGTGCAGCTGCAACCTTTAAGTCAATGAAGTGAATTTTTTCGTTGGCTCATGTTCCTTAGTTTCCAACCCCTCTTGTCCTTTCACCTCCAGCCATCCCATCCCACCTGGGATTTGGTACATACTGCAGTCAGCGGGGTTTGGGAGTGTGTTTTCCACATCAGGACAGAAGTGGAACAGTTCCACTAAAAGGGATGTAAATGCAGCAGTGAGCAAATCCCTTTTTTTTCCCCCCATCCACAACTTAAAAGTCATCTTTGCTGATCCTGTGTCATCAGGATTAGCTGTAGCACCACTAAAACAAGCTGTTTCAGAGTATTCCTGCTTCCCAGGACACAGCATCCCTGGTGAGACACTTTCCCAGTTCCCTTGGTGCGCTGAACTTGTTCTGTTCTTAAGAAATGCTTTGCATACAGAAAGGTATTTGGTAGTTTTCCACAGTTACGGGGATTCACGTGTCTGCTGTGGCTGCCGAGACGCTGTTTGGGTTGTAATTGAGTGGGCACAAATACACGGGAAGAGAAGCAGGTTTGGTTTTGCTTCATGGCAGAATGTCCTCACCCCATTGCTCTGCCGGTGCTTGATTCTCTGCCCACCTTTTGCTCTCTCAGTTTGTTGATCTGCCTCCTTAGGCTTGAAATTTTTACCTCCACGAAACAAATCAGGAACGTGCCTAAAACTCGCTGGATTGTTCCAGCCTTGTTTATGTAACTCACTGCAGCTCATTGACTGTGTTCCTGTGCAAACCGGTGGGCTTGTCCCTAGAGCAGGATTAGTAATTTCAGGGTTGAACTTCTTATGGCAAACTATTCCATCTTGTAAAGGAAGGGCAGAAGCATCATCACACAGAGCATTTAAAGCTGAGGAGTATTGCCTTGGGAAGGGTCCTGCAGAAGTACACGGATGCGGTTGCAGGGACTCAGTTGCTGCTCTGGTTCCAGGCTACTGTTGAATACAAATTCTTCTGAGATAATCACCCCATGGAACGAGCTGATTTGCATCTGACATTAATCTGCCCTGGAGGCATCCTGAAAGCCTCATCCCTGCTCGTTAAGGTGTGATGTTTTACTCTTGGATGGCTTAAGGTAGGACTATGGTCTGAAATTCCTCTGATCCATTTAATTGCCATATTATTTTAAAACAAGTTTTAAAAGGTGTGACCTCTGCTTAATGCCCTTTTTAAAAAAGAAAGCAAACACCAAAACCCAATAAATTAACTCAACAATTCTAGTTTTTGTTAGTGCAACTCATAATTCACTCTAAAACTGATAGAAAGGGGAATAAAAATGTATATGGTCTAATTATGCTTAATAATAGTTATGGCAATAGCAGTAATAATTTATTTTATGACACATTGGGGATATCGGAGCCTGAGAGCTCCTTACTGAACATACAACATTAAACATCTGCCACATCTGTTTGCAGGTTTGCCCATCGAGTGTTGAGGCATTTCCCAAGAAGCCTCAGCCACAGTGGCTTTTGTGTCCCATTAGGGATGGCCGGGTCACGATTGCTCAGGAGCTGCAAATGGAAGGATAATTACAGTCTGTTATCTATGATTTGTTGGTTTGCTAAATGGAGCTGAGGGTTAGGGCAGGAAGAGATGTTTTAATCTGTGTGGTGGGTTAACAGCCCAGATTTTTTATTTTGATTCATTTGTTCCTCAGAATGAGGCAAGTTTTGCTGCTTTCTTTCGCTGCAAGGGGCAGTATATTATCCCAGCTGACTCTGTGAAGATTATTAAGGGAAAGCACTTTATTGAAGGGAAACGTGACTGGATAAAGTTTTTAATTGCTGGGCAGTAGGTGTATCATCAGGTCCATCTTTGAGGAGTGGAGGGTGTAGAGATTTCCTCATTCTCAAGTGAAAACTTGGCCCTCAGTGATCCCCTGCCAAAACTGTGGCTCATTTCATGAGGAGGAAGGCTTTCTCACTCAGGAGTGTTTGGCTGCCTGGATGATGCTCATCTACTCTCACTTTAGGCATCTGAAAACTAAATGGTCACGTCCAAACCAATCCCCCTAATTCCCTGTACTGGAAGTGAGGAGGGTGGTTCAACCCAGCCTGAATGGGTCAGATGAGACACCCCACGGATGTTCTTGCAGCAGCTGACTCAGAGACACATCCACAACCACTGAGGTGGATCCTTCCACGGTATTTCAGAGGCATCTCCGTGGAGTGGGATTCCTCCCTTGCTCCCATCTTTGCTCAGAGGGGAAGACTGGTAATATTTTGGCAGCTCATAGGAACAGCAAATTGTGATAGGTGGGGAGGTTTATGACAAGCTCAGGGTCGCTGTGGTGGACCCCACATCTTCCTCACCCACATCTTCCCTTTGCTCTATGAAGGGCAGACTCAGCTGTTGGAGAATTTATGCCACGTCTCAGGCAAACTCCTATCTAGTTGTCCTTTTTTTTTTTTTCTTTTAATGATTCATTGATTTTTTAAACCTCAGAGGCTTCCTTAGTGTATCGACGCTTCCTTCTTCTGTCCAATTACGAAGAGGGATTTGCCAGCCGAAGCTCACCTGTAATTTTGTGAACGGGTGGGGATGCACCACCCTGGGGAGACATCCAGGACAGCCACAGAATTTTCTGCAGGCAGATGCAAACCCCCTCTGCCCGTTCCCCGAGCCAGCCAGGAGCTGTGCAAGGCTCCAGATCTCATCTCATGTCCCCTGCTCGTGAATGGGGGACTGGAAGTCGCACGAAGATGGAGATGAATGCTGACCAGACCTCATTAGCTTAGGGTTGGCACCTTGTGAAATACAGTTTGACCAGCTTGGAGCACTTGTGATGCTTAGAACTAGGTGACCTAAAAGCCAGCTTTTTGCCATATATCAATGGCTAAATGCTTTTTTTTTTTTTTTTTTTATTTTAATGCAGTCACCCTGGGTCCTAAGCTAACAAAGTCCACTGATGAATAGATTTAACTAACAACTTCCTCCTTAACTATGGCTTTTGAAATTATTTACTGAAATCCAAATAATGCAAAAAAAAAAAAAAAAAACCCCAAAAAAACCCTGAAGCTCTCCAAACACAGTGATATGTAGAGTTAAAGTTGTAGCAGTAAGAGGTACATTTCCCCACAGCAGAAAGAAATTATATATATTTGGAAAGGGAGTTTAAAATAGCTAAGAGATCCTTGACTATTAATTCCTTTTCCTGGAATGGAAAGACTTTATTAAGTCACAACATTTCTGTTTCTGCTCCTACTGTCCCATTTTTGCAGTGGGTTTATAGAAGGTTTTCCTTTTTATTTATTTTTTTTTTTAGCAAAAATACAAAATGGCACGTTCATGGTCGTAAGCAGAAAGCATTTCCTTTTGAAAAGAACTATTTTTATATAAATTTTTAAATTGATATAATTCGTGCCAAAAGCCAAATAGGAGCTTGGGCTTAGTGTGCATCTAAGATTTTGGACACACAACAGAACTTTCCCTCTTGGCCTAGAAACAAACCCTCTAAAGAAGCCAGCACAAGTGCATTATATAAAGACCCAAGTTAAAGTTAGTCAAGTTACTCATTTCCTGTGGTTTAGAGAGCTGGATCTTTTGGATTCCTTCCAGGAGTTTTGTGCTCCAACTTAGGATGCAGAGGAGATGAGAGAGCATCCGAAATACCGCAGATGCTTAAGCTCTTCGTGACTAAGGCTGGCAACGTGTCACAGCTGTCACTGCAGCCTGGGGTGCCACCAGCCACCCTCATTCATTGGGGCTGCGTGGGGTTTGACAGCCTGGACGGCGTTTTTGTGCCGCTGAATGGCTCGGTTGGAGATGATTGCAGACAGCGGGTGAACAGCTGGAACAAACTTCACTCCAGAGCAGCTCTTGGTGGCTGCAGAGAGAAAAGCCAACACGAGCCATGTGGAAGTTGTTTCTCTGCAGAGCTCAAGCCTCCGGACACTGCTCTGTGCTCTCCAGCTTTCTGTTCTCTGACTTGTTCTTTGTAGCACAGCTGGATGTTGTAACAATGGTGATGGCAAAGAGCCTTCACAGGCTACCAAAGCCTGAGTTTTATTCAAAAGAGGAGAAGCAAAGCATGTCAGGGCCTTTGTGGTTCCCCCAGGAGGTGTGCCCCTGACAGATATTCACCTCTGGCATTCAGCTCATTCCCTTTCCTCCGTATGAAAGACTTACAGGTCTCTTTTGCTAAGATGTTTTTCTATCAAGCTGACCAGAAACGGGAATTCAGCTCACAGATCAAGACACCTAAAGATAGGTGTGGATTTTGATGTGTCTACCTGTACCTGAGTACAGAAACTCCTGTTGTAGTAAAAGGAGATTTAAGACATGATTCAGTCACTTAAACATAGGTGTTAAGTGCCTTTTGGGATCCCCTGGGGTATCTAACATCCATTAGGGGTCTGTAGGCATGATGTTTATCTACAGCACAGGGTTTACCCTGTGTGTGAGGGCAGGTTAAATCCCCAGGGTGTTGGTGCACCAAACACCAGCGTTTAGGCTACTGATTCTGGCCCCTGGCCAGTGCCCAGTCAATACAGATAAATACATTTATCTCCTATAGACTGAGCTCTCGAACTCTTTAGCCTAAAAAGTCTTCAATTAACACCACTGAGCTGGTTTAATCTGCAGTCTGAATTCTGTCCTGGGTTTGTGATCCCTCCTGATGTTTTAGAATGAGACTGATCAAATCTTGGACACGGTGCTCTTACCACACACACACAAAAGAGTCAGTTGATTTTTATATACTCTCATACAGGGCTTGGAAATATCCTTTTGTATTGGTGTCTTGGGATCACAGGGAAGATACTGGGCCACAAAAGAATTACTGAATTACTACACTGCAGATGTATCTATTTGGCTCCAAATCACTCTTGGACGTTTCCTGAGACAACCTTGAGACTGCATTTGCCTTTCTCCAGCTTCAGCTGCCTGAACAGGCAGCTCCTGGTTATCCTGTGATTGAATAATCCAGAGGGTTTGTTTCTCCCTGTATAATTCACACTGAACTATTCTCAGCCTATGCTTAATGATTTCTGTCCTGTTACCTTACCATTCTCCCATCATCTGGGCATCATCACTGTCCTAATCTCAAGCAGAGGAAAAGGTCAATCCACAGCAGATGTGCTGGGGTCACACCTATGATCTGGCTTCAGTTTCCTCTGACAGCTTGACTGAATATTCCGACTTCATCTTGACATTTTGGATGTCCAAGACACAGTTCTTTTATTACTCAGATTGCTCCCTCCTTCTAAGAAAAGGAAGAGCTTTTGGATTCTTTGAATGTTTGTGATTCACTAGCTTCAGTCTGGAGTTTTTCTATGAGACTCCTTTTCCCTTAAGATGTAGGTTGCATGGAATTTTGCATTTTTAATGCAAAAAGACCTTTTGTCCAGGTCCCAAAGCGCTGCTGCCTTTACAACCTGATTGTTTCATTATCTCCAAACTCTCCAGTTTGCAATGAGGAATGTCAACTGCACGCTTTCGTTGGTGAAGGTTTGAGTTCCTTTTGTCTGCTTTCATTTTTCTGGCATTTTCTCTGCCTCCACAAATCATAGAGGTGTCCAAGGTGATTAAAGCAAAACATGGCCTATTTAGAGCAAAACTCTTCAAAGCACCAAGCTTTAATGTCATTCTGACAGACCCAGCATCTCAAGCCATTCTGGGGAGCTTTGTGTGCATCAGTTTGGAAAAACCTCTGATAAAAATTTCTCTGAAAGAAAAAAAGTTTCTGTTTCCTTTACAGGATCTGTTTTACCTGTAGCATCTTCATCTGACAAAACAAATCTCTCATCTTCCTAGCAAAATTAAAAACGGATTGTCCAGACTGAGAGTCTCCCTTTTGACTTTATTGCCTCATCAAATTGACCTCTTGCTTTCCTTCCCGCTGTCCCTACTGAATTAGAACAACGAGGGCATAATTAACTACTTTACTGTCCCCAAAGAGCTTCTGAGACAAAGCTCAATAAATAGATTATGCATGTTTTGCAGTGGTTTCATGTCCAGCACTGCTGCATTATGCAGCACCGTGGATGTGACCCGTTGCCAAATCTACTCACGGCCAGGAGTTTTTGTGTGTGAAATGTCATTAAAAGTGTGGGTGTGAAAACAACAACGGGAAAGCTCGACTGGACAGCTTAGATCAGATAATTTGGAACTCGTGGTTATTCCCTTGAAAGGTGAGAAGGAAGTTCACCTGAACATCAACATGGTGTTCATTTCTTCACTGGCTGGAGAAAGTCTCACTTGATATGATTCTTAATGAACTGACAGACTGTTGCCTACTGCATGTCATATACCAAAATGTCTAAATTTAAAAATACTTTCATTTAAACAGAGGTTGTCTCAATGTTCTGACAGTCATATATAATTTTATCTAATTTCCCTTTTGTTTCTCCTCTAAGTACTTGCTCTGAAGTACAACATTTTTATGTGTGCAGATTTCTGGGTAGGACTAAAAGGTGCTTGCTGAATGTTGCCTTTACACCAGTGAAATCTGTGGAATCCAGGTTTTCTAAAATAATTCATGCGAATTGGACACCCATTTTACCTCTTTTAACTTACGGGGGAGTTCTGGGCAGTGAGTGCTGTGGAAGAGCCAGGAAAGCCAGACAAGACAATCTGAAAAAGAAGTGAACAGACCTCCTCATTCCATGTAAACTGGTCAGATTGGAAGGAACATGCAGGCGTGTCTGAGAGCATGGCCAAGCTAATCCGTATCACTCTCTTGAGCAGCTTGTTCAAACTTGCATTTTATAAATGGGCTCTGAGAGCTTTAACCCAAAATGTTGCAGCTTGTGATTCACAGGCTGGTTCCAACATGCAGAATTTTTCTATACCCTCTGCTGTGTCCAAAATGCATCGTCCTGGTGTGCTGCTAATACGGTGTGACTGGAAAATCACCACCTTTAGGTTCCCAGTGTTTATTTCAGCCTGTAACAGGTAGAAGAACAGACCAGAGGCCCCAGTCTTTACAGAAATGTCCAGAAAGTTCATTTGTGTCAGGAATGCCAAAAAGGAAGAGGAAAGACTTGGAGATGGCTGAGCCTCCCTTCTTTCATATCTCTGCAAGTGCCCTCAACACAGAATCATAGAATCATGGAATGGTTTGGGTTACAAAGGACCTTAAAGATCATCTCATCCCACCCCCTGCCATGGGCAGGGACACCTTCCATTAGCCCAGGTGGCTCCAAACCCCGGCCTTGGACACTTCCAGGGATGGGGCAGCCACAGCTTCTTTGGCAACCTGTGCCAGGGCCTCCCCACCCTCTGATAAAAGAAGGCAAGAATCTCCAAGAATTTCTTTTCTTACTAAAGGAAGTAAAGATCTCCATCTTTCCTCAGAAATGATTTCAAGACTTTGCTTTCTTGACTGGTGGAAATACACAGAGAATGTTTTCCCAACATCCTCCTGCCTTGATTTTCAGCACTTCCAAAGGTTGTTTTAAACTTCGTGGCAATTTTTGCTCCTCTAAGATGAATAAGGCTAAGAAAAATTACTGATGTCAGGGAACATGAACAAATAAAAATCTGATGGGTTCTGAGTTGAACTGGGAGTAGTGACATCTCACCTAAAGCTGCCCTTATCCTTCAACAAGGTTCTCATCTCTAAGATATGAACTCTTCCACTCTCAGCAAAATAATCCATAGCGATTTGCCAGTCCATTTAATAATCAAACATGCAAAAGAGTAAAAAAATGCACATTCCTCCTTGTACTTTCCACTCCTCTATGTGCTGTTATCATCCAGTACCTTCCTTTTCTGTGCTCCCTCTTTGTGCAGGTGGGATTTAGACTCTTCCTACCAATACTATGACCTCAGCCAGCATTAAGATGAGCTCCATGGCTGGCAGCTCTGTATTTTCATGCCTGGCTTTACAAAATGTTCTGCTTGATCCCACACCCTGTTCTTTATAGTCTCCATCAGTAGACTGCTGTCTTTAGTGACCCAGGAGTTACAGAGCAGTGTGACCTGCACGTTGCTCCACCTGCTGTTTTGAGTTTTCCCCTCTGAGTTTCCCGTGAGCAGCTTTGCAAGAGCTCCTACACAAAGTTGGGCAATGAGCTGAGGGCAGGAATTGTGTTGTTCGTGTCAGCAATGCTGAGATGTGTGTCAGATATGTTCTTCCTGCTTGTTGCAGCTTGGCCTTGCTACGGTACCACTCAATAAACGAGACGTGACCCCGAGGCCTCAATATGTCTCTTAGCAAATAGTCTACCAACGTTCTTTGAATTTTTAAAAAATAAATAATTTAGGTGGATCAATCTAAATACTGAAACTTGTTTGCTCATTTGCTGATTTACTCAACATGTGGCTTCAACACCAGTGAAGTTCCGTTGCAAAAGCAAAACACTCTGCACGAGACACCTGGACAGTTGCAGTTTAAAAAGGTTTCTACAAGATATTTATATCACAGAGTGGCCTGGGTTGGAAGGGACCTTAAAGCTCATCTCATTCCACCCCCTGCCATTGGCAGGGACACCTTCCACTAGCCCAGGTTGCTCCAAACCCCATCCAACCTGGCCTTGGAGGGCTGGGGCAGCCACAGCTTCTCTGGGCAACCTGTACCAAGGCCTCCCCACCCTCCCAGGGAAGAATTTCTTCCTAATCTCCAATCTGAACCTCCTTTCTCTCAGATTAAAACTATTCCCCTTAGTCCTGTCACTACATGCCCTTGTAAACAGGCTCTCTCCATAATATCTGCATAGATATAAATTTCTACAGCATATCTAAAGAGCAGAAGAATATAAAGTTCAATTTATTTTTTTTTAAATCAGATGCCTTGCGCCCCAAATTAGCTTTTTTTCCCCTCCACTGTCCATTACAGGATTCCGGGATGACTTGGTTACCTATAAATGCCCACAAAGTATCTGTCTGAAGTTACTGGAAGAAAATCCACTTTGGCTTGCAAAACACTCTCTTAATCATCTTTTATAAAACAAAAGCCTTGCATGGCAAGGTTGGGACACTGCCGTTACATAGACTGAAAGCAAAAAATAAACCATCAAAACATTTCCTTCACAGATTCATAGGATTTAAAAGCAAATACTTATTCTTCTCCCAGAGGGTTCCTTAAAAGTATCACTGTCATTATCCCAAATTGGTAGTTAAGGAATTATCCGAGGAAAACTCACGTCAGAGTTCTGGTGTGCTCAGACGAGCTCAGACTCGTCGTCAAACATTTATCAATTGCTTGGGCTCTGCGACGTGCCTTTTTATCTCTGCAACACGCGGTGACAGAAATTTCTGTTGTCTTTTCGAGATAAAATGGATCTCCCTGGATGGGGAGAAAGTGGTTTTTTTTCGCTGAGATCTCTTCAGCGGTGGTGCATTTCCCTGGCTCTGTCAGGAATACCAATGAGGCTGGGAATGGGGAGGAAAGCAGATAATCATTTACGCCGCTCCGAAGGGAGGGGAGCAGCAGCAGCCTGCAGTAACCTGGGGGACTCTGCTTTCCAAAAGAGCTGCTCTCTGGGCAGGGTTTAATAAACGAGGTAAATATTTAATGAATAAGGCAAATGGGACAGTTGCAACCGGTTCTCGGGGAACATCATGGCCCAGAGATTGATCTCACAGGCAGTTTGGATGAGGCCCTTCTGACTGGTGGCAAATAGTTCAGCAGAGTGAGTAAAAAGTGATCACATGTGACTTGACCTGAAGGCCAAGGAAGGTCCCAGACCTGATGTATTTTATACCATTAAAGCCATTTCTTTTCCTTGCCCCCTCCATGAAACAAGCTCTGATGGTTGTTGGCTGCTCAGCTCGCTGCCTTGAGCTCCTCACAAACAAGTAGCTGAGGAATCACTTTTATACAGAGGTGAGGGATGAATTTAGTACAAAAGCAAAGGCTCCTGGCTGGCTGGACACAGATTTTTACCTTGGGAGAGGATTGCTCCGTGGTTGTTGAACTGGTGCCACTGACAGATGGATTCACCGTGGTCCAGCTGTTTACTTGGACAGAACAGCTTTGCTTTTAAGACCTTTTAAGCATTTTTGGTCTAGAGGCCTCACAAAAGAGAGTTACAGAGGGCCAGATTACCTTTTACACAAGGAGTTGGGAAATGGAAGTCTCCTGCATGGAGTTAGGGACATACCAGGAGTAAACTTATCTACAGGGAGATGTTCTGATGTTCTGGTTCTTGGATAAATGTACATAAGCCCTCCTTGGCACTCCCAAGGAGCATTAGGAAGTCGAATCTGACATGGACACCTGTCCATGATAACGAGAAAACATTTTCAAAGCTCAAATGCTCTGAAATTATTTTATATTAGTGAAGCCTTTCCACGTACTCTTTTGGGCCTGTTTTCTTTCAGCCTTGGCTTAGTCTCCAGCAATTAAACAAATACTTTTGTTCCTTAGTTGCTGCCTGTTCTGTGCTATGTCTCTTTGCTATTTATTTAGCCAGGATATCTTCAGGCATGCTCCTGTGGGAATGTTTTTCAGCAGAATATGTTATTTATCAAGTTTTTTGTGGTGTAAGGGATGCTGCAACTGTGGAATACATTGGCTGAGGGCTGCACCACTACAGAACACCCTGGACTTCTGCAATTTGGTCACTAAACCATTACTAAATTATTATTAAATGAATGTTAAACTATTTGTGTGGCATTCTGAGTGGGCTTGCAGACAGGTCAACTAATCTTGCTCTTAGCAATGCCTGGGAACAATGCAGGGCTTCCCAAATCTCATGCATCATTCCCAATGGGCAGTTTGCAGGTAGGTGGCCACTCTATTTGAAGGGCTGAAGAGGTTAAACAACTTAAGCACACCCTGTTTGCCTCAATCGAAACCCAGCACACATCTCAATTATTGTGTGTGAGGGGGGGTGTGTGTGTTTGAAAAAGCCACCACAAATGAACAGAGAGAGAGAATTCTGCCTCCCACATTCCCAAGCGCCTGTGCTATTCTAGCTCTCCTGGCAGCGCTGGTGGATTCAGAGAGGAGTATCTTAAGGCAAAATCCCTTGGCTTAGTCATGACTCTGTGCTTTGATACCTCATGTTGTGGCAAGTCTGGATTGTGGCTTTTCTGGAGCACCAGAGGTCAAACCCCACGTGAAGTCAGGACTCAGCTGAGACAGAGAGGAGAGATCTCTCCCTTGGTGGACAGACCTGCTTCGCCAGAGAGCTGGGAAGTGTGCTGGAAAAGAGAGTTGGCTGCACATCAGAGTGTCTGGATACTCAACTTGCAGATTCCTGGGAAGTTGTTTCCTTAGTGACAATAACAACAGGCCCAATTTTAGAGTATTTTCTTCATGTCTGTTTTTTGTGCTCGAGAGATGTTCAGAAGTCAGAGCACAACTGGCACTTCTCCTCAGAAGGGTTTTTTTTTTTTCTCTCTGAGTTGTTTTCTTTTCTCTTTTGTAGCTCACATTGGCACATCAGAATTGTTGTTTATAATAGGGATCTGTCTGTCTTAGTGCTGCTGGCATTTTTAAATCCACAGGCACCGTGGGAGCTGAAGGAAGAGATCTTGGAGGATTCTTAACACAGTCTAGTAAATGGGAGCAAGTTGGGAGGTTCTCCCTGCTGTGGGGCAGGGAGGGTGGGCCCACCATAAATCCAACCCCACTCCCATGGAAGGCACTCACCGACCCCAAAACTAGGCCTGTAATCGGAAAATTTGGTGGTGGGGGGGAGAAGGCAACAAAAAACCAACTCCTAATTATGCTTAAGAGACAAAGCTCTATAAAAGTTGCCAACCTTCGTATTTGTCACTGTTCACAGTAAATTTTGAAAAGAAGGTTTGAAACCTGATTTGGGGGAGAGGGGAGAACAGAAATTGTCATAGAAATCCTAGAATGGGTTGGAAGGGACCTTAAAGAACATCTTGTTCCAACCCCCTGCTGTGGGCAGGGACACCTTCCAGGTTGCTCAGAGCCCCACCCAGCCAGGTCTCGGACACTTCCAGGAATGGGACATCCCTTCAACGGGATGACCTGGAATCAGCTGCAGAATGGCATCGCTGCAGCAACAAGACGAATTTTTTTAGTCTTTGCTGAAGAAACCCTGTAGGATGAACTCCCACTCTGCATCCTGACAATTAAAGCCCCTGAGCACAATCAGAGGAATTCAGCTTTGATTTCCAGGAAAACAAGGCTGACTGAAACCACCACAAAAAAATGTGCAGTTTGGAAGCTGGGAGAACCTTTAGAGGTCACAATGTGCTGATGGAAAAGAAATTACCAACTCTATTATCGTGTCTGAATTAGGAGAGTAGTCACTATAAGCTTCCTCTTTAACCAAATAAGAGACCAAAGAGTGACTGAAGTCAAAATATGATTCATGCAATGGGGGTGTCAGGCTCTTTTTATTAACAGCAGAGAGAGATTAAAATATCTCTGTTTATAATTTAAATGCTAATAATTAGCTGGGAAGAACTCTTTGACCAGGAGCAGTACAGTCAGTTCAGTAACACCACATGATACTTCCCTTGGTCAGGACATCACAGAATTATAAATAAAATTCAATGTCATGAGGAACTTTGTTTTTCCTTCCTCATGCAGGGCTGTGGGGCTTAAAGCATTCTGTGTGTGCATTTCCAAATGTGTTTTTAATTCCACTTCAATTCTTAGACAGTAATTCATAATTAAATTATGAATTGCTAAAAAAGTAAACCAGAATGAACCATATGGCTTCGACCAATATGGCAAAATGAATTTAAAAAGAGAAATAAAAATATATGTATCCATTTAAAATCTTTCTGAAGTACATTCTCCAGTTATAAAAAAGAATTTCCAAACTCTGTGTCTCAAATCAGTTATCATCAACCTTTCTTTTTTGGGGGGGAAAAAAGCTAAAAATGTAAATGACAAACAGAAATAGTCTTTATGATTAAATATAGATTGTCCATTTGCTATTTTAGCACTTTAATTTGAATCAGTAATTCAAATGGCAGTCCCTGATAACTGAACAGCGAGGTTAATTAAGCTCTAAGTCCTGCTTTGGACAACTTGTGCTGATATCCACATTTCCCACCAGTGGTTTGGAGCCAAATGTCAGCCTCTCTGGTGAACTGTTCCTTGCTGTTATGCAACCACTTTTTTTTTCAGTATCTCACCATTATTAAGTGGTTCCAGCCTAGACTTGAATCTTTATCCTTTCATCAAAAACCTGATCAGGTTTGACTCAGTCCTGCAACGCTTGGCTGATAAAATCTGAGATCCCAAACTGTGCACTGCATGTGTATTTTACATTAAACCACTCCGAAGTAGCTGAGAAAATGAAAGTGATTTTTTTTTTTCTCAGCTTCAGCCTTCCGGGCTCTTTCATGGGTGAATCTATTAGAGCAGAATAGCAAATTAGGAATTAAAAGATTTACTAGGTTAGAGCAGAGAAATCCCACACGGGATGCAAAATGATGCGTTGGTTATGTATCGGGGAAGGGGGAAGGTAAGGAGGGGAGAAAACAAGTGGCACAACAAGAGTTGAACAAATGAACTGTTAAATTTGCGTGATACCAACACGCCAGTTAAAAGGCAAATGGAATAGCAGGAGAATTTGCTCCATGTTTTTTTTCCCCTGAAAAATGTTTCTAGTCAGAAAATTAGAACGTGTGCATTGCTAAGCCCCACTTTCACCTGCTTTGTCAAGAACAGCAAAACAAATCTACCATTTGGTGGTTAAAATTATGAACACCAGAAATAAGGAATAGTACTTGTAATAAAAAGGGGGGAAAAACCCAAACAGTTGTGTCATAAACCTTGGGTTTATGAGTTTTGAAGTCTGAAGGATGTGCAGTTGTTTTGCAGTCCTGAAGTTGCCTGAAGACACCATCACTCCATCCAACTCCATCGTCTCATCACCACCTCTGGAATCTGCTGCTGAGCAGATTCAAGTTTAGAAAGATTCAGATTTAGGGAGAGTATTCCCTAAACCCAATTGTATCCCTCTGGCCTCGTTAGCTTTATTTTATCACAGAATCACAGACCTGGAGAACCAAACAGTGCTTTGGGTTGGAAGGGACCTTAAAGGTCATTTAGTTCCAATGTTCTCATCATGGCAGGGACACCTTCCACTAGCCCAGGTTGCTCCAAACCCCTTGGACACTTCCTTGGGATGGGACAACCACAACTTCTCTGGGCAACCTGTGCCAGGGCCTCCCCACCCTCACAGGGAGGAATTCCTTCCTAATACCTAGTCTAAATTTGCCCGATATTGAAGCCGATCCGGTTTATCTGGAGTAAATTGAGTTAGGCAACGCTCCTACGTTGGGCAGCTGGGAGGCAGAGCAGCAAGGATTAGTGTCTCCGAGCTGACTGGGATTAATGTTCTTTTCAGCACGGCTACAGCTGGGGAGAGAGATGTCCACAGCCTGATGGAGGTGTGAAGAACTGTCAGCCTTTCAAAGCCCTCCTGTGGGTTTCTTTACAGTGCTGGACATCTCATTTCTCCAGAGGGTCAGCACAAGGAAGGAGTTCACGTGTTTTTACGTGAAGAAACTTCAGCTGCCTTTCAGCTACTGCAAACAAGCACTAATAACTTCAAATACTTAAAAGGGAAACATCCTGAAAGAGTAAAAAAAAAAAAAAAAGAGAATGTTGTGTTATTCCTTATAACAGTGAGCAGAGGAGGTACAGCTGGTACTCAGAGCTAAATTAATCCTCTGTGTGTCTGTAATACCGAAGCCACCTAGATGGGAAGTACTCAATGTCCTCGTTTCCCACTCAAGTCGCTCAGCAGAAGCTGCTACTTCTGTCTTCAGAGATGTAGATTGTCTTCAGGAGGTCCCTACGTGTGTGAGCAAACTGGGGCATTTGGTTTGCTTTGGAAAACAGATTAAAAAGGCAAAGGAAAAAGAAAAACAGATGAGTTTCCATTTTAGGGAGTGGTCTCTTTGGATTGGAGCTGGATGACTGTCACTGAATAACTGTGAGGATTCATTCACCTACAAATTTATGACCTGTAAGCCCTAATGTTTGGATTGGGTTTGGGATTTTAGTTTTTGTTTTGGTTTGGTTTTTTAGCAGAGTTATCTTCCTGCTATCCCACATTATTTTGATTTAAAACCATGTTTATTTCCCTTGCTGACTTGTAGATAACACAGAATACCACCACTCCCTTGTAGAATTATTTCTGTAAAACCAGTGGTTATGGCCCATCAAGGAAGGTTTGGTAAACACTTAGAGTCAAACAATTCTAGATGAAATTAAACAACCCAAAGGACTTCTAAATCCACGCCATAAATTTTTGGTTCCGTCGAAGTGGGAGACCTGCACACACCCAAAATGTGCAAAATATTATTGGAAAAACTGTTCTCTGCCTCACACAGCGCTTTCATTTCATGGCTGTTTTCTGAATAAAACAATCCCCAGTAAAATAGCCAGTTCTTTGGGCACGTTAATGGCAGCCACGCTGTGCCCTGGAGAGTCCTCTGTGTACCAACCTGCCCAGACTCCATCACAGAATTTATTCTGCCTCTCCAAAACAGCCTCACACTGTGCTGACTTCAGGTGATCAGACATTCAGTTTGATTTACTGAGGGAAGATCATTTCCCTCCCTTTCCTTTCAGCGCCCCTGCCCTGGTGTCCCCAGTGAGACACAGGTTTCACAAAAACACACAAACTCATCCCATGCCTCGTTGACTCCAGCTGGCAACCAACTCCAGGGACAGACATGAACTCTGGGACATGAGGAAAGCAATGCCATAAAATGTGAATTCGCCTTTTCTCCGGCGTGTGGAGGGTTGGGGTTTTTATAGGGTTTGTTTTTTTGGTGTTTTTTTTTTTTTTGGCCGGTGCCTCCAGTGGAAAGCTGGTCTTTGGTGCAGAACACATTCCCAGGGGACGGCACAGAAGACTTTGAGATGCCAGGTCACCAGACTGGGCTGTGAAGATAACTCAGAGTTATTCTGTGCTCCCAGTTCCGAATTCCACGGGTTGCTTTTGTGTTTGAAACCAAGGATGTCTCCAAGGTCACCAAGGCACAGGTGAACCATTAAACTTTTCCCCCAGGTTTTGCTGACTCTCATGTGCCATTTGTGGTCTCTCCTTTATTTTGTTGTCCTGATTCACTTTTAATCCTCTCTTTAATCCCTTTTTTGGCATGAGAAAACCCAAGGAGGCTCCTTGCATGTAGCTCTGTGCCATCTGCAGCCATGAGGGTCATTGATAATGCAGCCCTGCAGACAGGAGGGCTTTGGGACATCTTTGGTTCTTTTCTTAATAAATTGCATCCTCTGGAGGCTGCTGAAGTGGATCTCCCAGTGCTGGAGATAGTAAAGCTTTGTCTTTGTTAGGTAGCTTTTCTTCAGATTTGATGTTAGGAAATGTTCCAATCGTTGTCAAAAGTTGTTGTCAAAGGCTGACCAGGATGGGCAGATCCTGTGTTTGTGTGAGAAACCAGCTTGTGAAGCTGTACCTGCAGCACTGTCCTTTTGGGTATTTTAACAGCTTAGGATAAATCCTCTCCGTGGAGTATCCAAGGAGATAGGGGAATACTGGAGAATTTGTAGTAATAGAATAGAATAAAATAATAGAATGCTGTTATACACTCTGGTGGAATTGTGAAATCTTGGGCCAAAATCCTTTGTCCTAAAGGGTCTCTAGAGGGGCCAGAGCTTCATCCCCAAAGTGCTTGCAAGGCACATGATGATGATCATGGGTTTTTTCAGTGTCATTTCAGCTGAGCTTCAATTGCATATTAAAACAGGGTGGGTGTGAATGAAGACCTGGACAGAATTTAGATTGGATCTGATGTGAAGAAAGTAAAGGCAGGAGGTTGCAGCAAGAATAAAAAACCTGCTACTAAACACTTCACGTGATTTGGCCTTAATTTGCTGCCCACTATAAGATGCTACTAATTAGCTTTGGCAAAGTTTGATTGGACTGAACCTTCTAATGCTGTGTGCCTGTCTCAGTTCTATCACTTCTTTTTCCTCATTCCCTCCCTTCTTCCTGATGGAAAATATAGAGAAATAGGGCATAAATAATCTGTTGCTTTGTAAAAAACATAATTTAGGATAATCTGACATATGCTCTGTACTCTACAGGTTGTGCTGATCATGGCTGGGGGACTATCCAAGGAATCTGCAGGAATTAGCTCAGCTTCAGAGGTACAATTTTAATGAGAGAATTCTCACCCAGGTCTCTAAAGGACCACTCATGGGGAGAGAGGATTTTCATTGTGCCTTTGAAACATGAGTCAACCTATTTAAAACAGAGCAGTGGGCATTTTGGAGAAGAGGAGGATTTCAGGTTGGTTGAATTTACATCTTTAGAATCCTGGGTTTTACGGGGAATGCGTCGTGACAAAATGACAAAGCCATCCAGTGGAAAGGAATAACATTTTGATTGTGTTCTGGGCCACAAGGGATATTCCAGTTCCACATGATTTCTGAAGGAAAATGTGAATCATCCCAAGTTGGGCTGAATCTGATCCAGTGGCCATCCTGTCAATTCATAAGCTTCATCATCAAACATCTTAATACCCATAATCAGGATTTCCAGCTGTCACCTCAACAGCCAAATAGGAAAATTACCCCCTTTTTATGGTTCCCATTGACTTGTGTTCACAGAACTTCTGCAGACAAGACTGAAGTAAATTGGAGTTCCACAGAATTAATTATATTGTGTTATAATGGATACAACTCATCTCTTCTAGTTGTATTTTGATGGCTTTAGTTCTGGGGGGTTTTGACACCTCTTGAATTAATAAAATAAGAGAACATATCCTATCTCAAATTTTCCGTGTTTGTATTAAACTGATCCTGCATCGCTCTGACCTTCCCAGGTATTCCCTTAGGAACACGTTCTGCCAGCCTGTAGGGTGCCACTGTGCCAGCTTATCTTCTAGAACTCTCGGCTGGAAACCCATGAGCAGATCATGAAGATGAATGTAGAAATAACCACTTTTAATCACAAGGTGGAAGGATGATTCAGTGGGACCGAATCATTCTGCTCATTTATGTTAACTCTTCTAGAAGCAGTGGAGCTACTTCATGTAGAATGAGAGTGAAGCAGTGGTTTATGAATTAGGCTGAATATTTACAGTTTCTAAATTTTAGTTTTAACAAAAGTAATCACTATATGAGGCTTCACTGCTGTAAGTCGTGAGTATTCACGCTCTTAAGGCTCTGAGAAAGGAAGGAAGGAAAGAGGAAGAGAGAAAGAAAGAAAGAAAGAAAAAAAGTCACACAGTATTTTTTCTAGACTCATTTCTTTCTGTGTCAGACCAGAAGAAGGAGACTTGGACTGTCTTCTGTATGAGTAAGAGCTTTTAGGATCATGGAATTATTTGGGTTGGAAAAGACTTCCAAGACCACCGAGCCCAACCTTAACTCAGCCCCACCGTGTTCACCACTAAACA
>JAWMRA010000078.1:2030930-2052981 GCA_035584735.1 Pseudotriccus pelzelni | reverse complement strand
AAAGAAAGAAAGAAAGAAAGAAAGAAAGAAAGAAAGAAAGAAAGAAAGAAAGAGAAAGAAAGAAA
Source organism: Pseudotriccus pelzelni (assembly GCA_035584735.1). Lineage (NCBI taxonomy): Eukaryota > Metazoa > Chordata > Aves > Passeriformes > Tyrannidae > Pseudotriccus > Pseudotriccus pelzelni. The sequence goes on along the minus strand of JAWMRA010000078.1, from coordinate 2,052,916 downwards.
GAAAGAAAGAAAGAAAAAAAGAGTCACACGGTATTTTTACTAGACTCATTTCTTTCTGTGTCAGACCAGAAGAAGGAGACTTGGACTGTCTTCTGTATGAGTAGGAGCTTTTAGGATCATGGAATTATTTGGGTTGGAAAAGACCTCCAAGACCACCGAGCCCAACCTTAACTCAGCCCCACCGTGTTCACCACTAAACCATGTCCTCAGGTGCCACGTTCACACTCCTTTGGAACACCTCCAGGGATGGTGATTCCACCACTTCCCTGGGCAGCCTGTTCCAATGCCTGTCCACCCTTCCACTGAAGACATTTTTCCTAATACGCAGTCTAAACCTCTGCTATCACAACTCGAGGCCATTTCTCTGGTCCTGTCCCTTATTACCTGGGAGGGAAGAGCTTTTCTGCTGAGGCCTGAACTCCTCCTGTCTGTCCACGTGTCTCAGCGGCCGTCACCGTCCTCCTCCACCATCAGGGAAAGCTCTGGAACCTTCAGAGCCTCCAGATTCCTGGGAGCAGGAAGGGCCAAGAGCACACTGCACTTCTCCTGAGTGCAGAGACACGAGTTTACTCCGTGCTTTGAGGTGACTGGATAGGATCCAGCTCTGAGTCAGAGCCCCTGTGGTTGGGAGCCTCTAACTATTAGCACTGCAATAACCCACGTGTCAGAGGAATCAGTTTACAAAATACTCACGTTATATGGAGTCCTCTCAACATTCTAAGTGTTTTTTTTTTACCATCCTCCTCTCTCTGGGAGGCATTTTCAGGGCTTTGTTCTGCCGAGAGTCCAAAGTTTTCTTCTAACTCCCAGTTTAACCTCTTGTCCCAACACTGACTTTGATTTCAGCTGCTTTTCTTCCTCCTTTTTTTAATGCTTCTGCTATTCTCAGGGCTGTGCCTACTCGACACAGTCTCTCCTGAGCTGATCAAACTGGTTTTCTGCTTTAGTAGCTCTCAGTTTGCCAAGATGAGCAGCGGTTTGTCCCAGAGCAAGGCAAAGCCACGTGCTGCTGAGGTGACTTGCTCATTATTCCTCCACTGTGGATGGAGCTGAGAGAAAATAGCTTGGATATAGATGTTTCACTCCTAGACAGCCAAATTTATGTGACTTGAATTCCATCCCTGCTGCTGCAAGGACACACGTGCTGTGGAAGGTCCTAATAGTGTCCAAATGTAATGAGTTCATTAAGCACAAGATGGGACTCAGCTGGGAGAGCTCGGGCTGGAAGAGATGCAACGGAAAAGGAGGAAAATAGGAAAGGAGCATGGAGGAAAAAAAAGGAATTATGCCATCTCTTAGTGCCCATGCAGTGACCCAGCTTTATCTTTCAGTGTAATAGAGGGAAACTGTTCAAAACAAACAAACAAACAAAAGGGATTTTTCACCTCCCTAAAGATGGAAGAGACAGGAGGATTGTAGTGCCAGGTCTGTTCTGGGATATGTTTCCATGAGAACTGGACCATATGCACTTGGGGAATCACAATAGCAGGGATATCTTTTCTTCTGCCCAGCAAGAAATTGGGAAATATATGATATTGTTGATTTTTCTTTTTTTTTTTTTTAAATCAAGATGAGCTGAAGTTTGGCCCATGAAAGCTTTCTGTGTTAGGAGTGTGGAGGAGGATGGTGGATATTCATCTGGGGCACAGCACAGGTTGCCAAGTCAGAATGCTCAGAGCTGTTGTATTCAGAATGCCTCTGACTTCGCCTTGGAAAATAAGTAATTATACATATGAGGCAAAGAAAGATCATTTGATCATCCTCTCGGATTACCTTGGTGATTTTCCCACCCTTCCAAGCACTCTTTTCTCAACAGCAAGGTAATATCGGGCTGTTTTCTTCACACCATCACATATTTATTTGTTGGCATTAGGCAGCTGCTCAGTGTATTTCCCACCCTCCAAAGCAACAGATAAATCCCTTTCACTGTTTATTTTATTACCTTTGTTCTGCTTTCAGACAGGAATGACAGATTTGTTTCCCAGGGGTGATAAGAGGTTGTTGTGCTGCCGCTGGAGCTCAGAGGTTGTGCCTCGCCCCTGGGTCCATCACCAGCTCCAGGGACACTCCTCTGGAGTCTCCCTGTCCTAAATAGAGGAATGTCTTGTTCAAGATCCCCTCGGTATTTCCCTACAGCTGAGAGCACCTTGCACAGAGACTGCCTTGGGTCCCGGGAGCAATGACGGCTTGATCCCAAGATAATCAGTTCAGCACATCAAGAGAGTTAATTAAGGGTGTTAAGAGTGGCACCACACTCCAGTAAACATAATACTTTGAGCTGAGAAGTTGGTTTGAAAGTACTGTGGGAGTGCTGCACTTGGGATGATCTTCAGAGACAATGGGAACAAAAGGCTCTGGTGCAGAGCTGCCTTTTTCTGCTCTTCCTCTTTCCTGTGCCTGTGATAGATGTGTTCTCAACTCCTGCTGAGCAGGTTCAAAGCAGAGGCTGATGGCCATGCTGATGGACCTCTTAGAGTGCTTACAGGCTCCTGTAAATCACAAAAACCAGTATTTGCACCTACAGCCAGGGCAGGAAACGCAGACCACCGATCAAGGGAAGCAAATCCGTCAAGCAGCGCTTGCAGAATGTTGATATGCCAGATAGAGAACACATTTTACTGGTTGTGGAGTAATAATTTGGAAGGACCTTGCCAAGCAGCAATTAAAGCTCTGCTGGAATGGAGCGGCGCATCGTTACCTTTATGATCCCATATTAGTTTCATATTAGCTGTGAAGTATCACATGCACTGCAGATGCTTCCAGAGGATAATTGATATGCTGTGAAGGTGGAAACTTGTAATTTAATTTTTTTTTACTTTGCCTGATGCTTCCTAAATGTGTGGTAATCTGCAATTGCTTCCCTGCAGCTGAGTGTCCACGGTCTTCAGGCACAAAATCAGGTCGTTTCACCAGGTCTCTGGGAACACCAACAACGTCAGGGCACAATAAATCTGACAGAGAAGTGAGCAGGGAAAAGAGTGTCAATCAAGGCAAGGATTTCATTGGTGATGTTATGTAGGAAACCTGCCAAGAGCACCAATCCTGTGCCCAGGGAATTAGGAGTTGCATCCCGTGGTTTGTGCTCTCACGAGTCTGTGGCTGCTGCAGTTCCAAAGACAAGGTAGAAATCCTTCATCTCCAGGTGAATGATCCACTCGTGTCCATCTGAGTTTTCAGAGAGCCTCAAGCAACAGTCCCAACAGACATTCAGTGTCAAAACACTCAGATGTCCAAAATCTAGGTGTCATTAACCATCACTGTTTCATCGTAGCTGTGTGGGTGAAGCAGCAAAATAAGAAGGGGAGGAGTTGTTACATCATGATGATTGTTATTACTTATAAAAGTCAGGCATTTTAGCTGGAGTTTGTTTTTAAAAAAAATCAAGTGTTTGTTTAGTTTTATACACTATGCTCCAGAAGAGCACAAAGTTTCAGAGCTCAGGGAAGTCTGAGCTTTGTGATCATGTGCATGAAAGGGGTGGGATACAGTGGATTTGGACTTTCAAACGGTTCTTAAATCCGTCTTTACTAAAGAAAGCAGGAAAAGCAGACATCAGCTGACATCACGAGAGCTGAGTGGGTCACACATGACAGATTTACCTTATTTTAAAAAGCTTCCACACCTACTGGCTCAGGGCAGCTCGCCCTGTGTGCTCTTTGACTGTGGTGACTGCAATGAAGCAGCTTGGACACAAAACTAAACCAAAATTCAACTATATAACCATGAATTTGATGGGAACCAGGAGCTATGTGTGTGTTTACTGGGTATCAGCTGTGACATAAGTAGTTGGTGAGCTGTAAAATTTTGTGTGTGTGTGTGTCTAACCCCTAAACAAAGACAAAACAAGAAGACCAGGAGGATGTGATTCTTCCTCCAAAATAACGGTGAGTGCCAGAAGGAGCTACACCAACCCAATCTTATGGAAGGTCTGAAAACGAACAATATGATAGGAAAAATTTGCAGATAATCAAGAAATTAATCAGACCTTTAGAAAGTCTAAATTTGGGTATCTTTCTTGAATTGGCTTAGCAACACTTATTAAAATGTTTTAGAATAGTATTAGATTTCTTTTTTTTTTGAGTTGCTAGGAAAATTCTGTAAAGCTGAAATAGGAAATACAAGAGCTGTCAGGTTAAACAGAAGTGATAAGGAGTGTACCTTGTAAGGGGAAATTGTAGTGCTCTTACATCTTCAGGGAATTTCGATTTAATTGAAACCACTCAAAAGAAAATAAAAAAACCCATTCCACCAAAATTGTAATTGGGGACAGCTGAAGTAAAACACACGTGGAAGTTACCAGGCTGTGCTAAAAGGAATAAAGATGGTACTGAAAGTAGGAAAAGGCTGTGGCAAAGAGGGAAGTCAGAGCTCTGTTTTACTTACCTTAGTGCTTTGGTGTCTTAAAGTTTGGGAATGGAATTTTCTTCGTTTGCCCTCATCAGCCTGAGTGAACAGAGGGGGAAAAAATGACCCTTTCAAAGGAGTAATTCACTTTGTCCAAAATGAGGCATACTGTCAGGGAATCAGAATAATTTGAGTTAGAAGTGACCTTTTAAAGGTCATTTAGTCCAACTCCCCCTGCCATGGGCAGGGACACCTCCCACTAGACCAGGTTGCTCAAAGCCCCATCCAGGCTGGTCTTAAGGAATCAAGCTTTAGGGTACAGAAACTGCTCCCTGAGGGTACATCTTCTCAACTGACTGTGAAAACAGCCTGGATAGACTGGACTGAACTACAAGCTCTGCAATTTGGATGTGGCAATGCTGTTTAATGTCCTCACTGCTGACCCAGATGAGGGGACAGGGAGGCACCTTCAGGAAGGTTGAAGGTTACACAGATTAAAGAGCAGTGCTCGATAGATCAAGTGGTTGGGTTTGCTGTTACCCAGAGGGAACAGGACAGGCTTGAGAAACAGAGAGGAACCTCCAGAAGTTCCAGGAGGAGACACGACACGCAAAGTCGTGCTCTGGGAGAGGAAGAATCCTGTGCCCAAGGGCAGGCTGGGGATCAGCTGGCTGGAAAGCACTTTTACAGAGAAGGACCCGAGGCTCTGGCTGGACAGGAAGGGGATCCTGAGCCAGCAAAGTGTCCTTGCAGCAGTGAAGTCCAAAAGCATCATCGGCTGCACGAGGAAAAGCGTTGGCAGCATCTCAAGGGATGTCCTCTCCCTCGGCCCCGGGGAGGCACATCTGGAGCTCCACGTCCAGGGCTGGGCTGCTGAGGACACAAACTGACTGCAGGGAGCCCTGGGAAGAGCCACAAAGATGAACAAGGAATTATAACTCTGTTTAGACTAGAGAAGAGAGGTTTTGGGAGGATCTCAGTGTGTAGGAATATTTGATGGAAGGACATGATGGAGGCAGACTCAGGCTCCTCTCAGTGCTGACAAGAGGCAACAAGCACACATAGATACACAGGGAATTCAGCTATAAAGAACACTTTATTATTGTGAGAATGGTCAAGTACAGGTTGTGCAGAGTCTCAACATTTGGAGATATTCAGAAACTGGTTGAAAATGGGTTCTGAGTAACCTGTTGCCCACTGTAGCTGACCCTGCTGTGAGCAGGGGAGTTGGATTGGACAATCTCCAGAGGTCTTTCCAACCCCCAGTTCTGTGAATCCCTTTATCAGTTATTCTTGCAAAGCTACACTGCTTTAATTTCTTTCTCACACAAGTCCTCGTGGAAGTAAATGAAATTGATAATCTTACTTTCTATAAAAATATTTTAACATTAAGGCTTGATTTGCATATGGGAGTCACAACACCTGCAATTTACCATTTCCTACTTTAATCACACTTTTATCTTCCTTTTTAGAAAGGGAGTTGTAGTGAAATTCACAGGTGTTTTCTGAATTTTATGCAAGGGAAAAAAAAAAAAATCAAAAAGCTGTTCCACCAGACAGAAAGAGGATTTCTGCTGACAGACTTGGTTCTTCATTAACAGTGAAATGCCTGAGCCAGGCAGCAGCTGTATGTGTTCCTTTCAACTATTATTTCCATGCTAAATTGCCAGGAGAAGGTGTAGCATTTCTGCCTGAAACCCTTGAAACATTCATGTGCAGCTGAAAAGGGGTTTGTCCCTTGTAGCAGGGGGCAAAATCCACCTCTTAGACCTCCTAATACAACTACCCTCTGAATCCTGTTTTTTCACTGACAACAGACATGGGCAAGAGGGACTTTTCCAGTTAAACGTGTAAAGGGACAACGAATGTCCTCTTGGTTTTTAAAAGCAAGTAGAGTCAGATGCTCAGATGCTGTGATGCATGAAGAAACATTAATTTCAGTGGGTTTACTAATTAAGTAAATGCAAACAACCCCAAATATTTAAACTCCAAGAAATAGTAAGTGCTCTATTAAAAATAGTGGAAAGATCATGATGTTCTTTTTCTCTGCCTTAATAGGATTGCTCTTTATGAAGTAATTTCCATGGGAAACCTCAGAACTCTTGCTGTCTGGTAGTCAGTTAAACCTTCTTTTAGCTTTTCTGTTGCTTTAAATATATCAGCACTAATTTATTGACACCCTAAACAATCAAATTCCTTCTCAAGCCTTTGTGGAGTGTCAAACTTTGCTCTTTTGTGTTTCATCCCGCTGATCCATGTGCTTCAGAAGAGACTAGAGGTGGGATCATTCTGCCCAAATTTAGGTCTCCACAATGTGGATGTCAAGAATTCCTTTGCACTCGGGGAGAGAAGTTGAAAGTTTAAAGGAGACAGTTAAAATAGGTCAGACAAAATGCTTTCTTCACATGTCTGCTGCTCTCTGTTGGCTATATAAAGGGACTTGACAATGAGCTCATGTGTCTCCTAGGTTTCTAAAAGTAGGTGACGTGTCCCAGGTCACCGAAGGGTTGATTTCCCAGCTCTGCTTGTTGTTGACAAGTGTCTCAGTTGGCCCGAGGAAGGTGCCCCGTGCCCAGTGCACCACACTGTGTAGCTGGATTGCTACATGTGGGAACTTTCAGGAGGGAAAGAATAAAATGCACTGGGTTGCACACCTTGCATTGAGAGCCTGAAGAACACAGATAAAGGATCAGTTGCAATAATGAAAGCCACCAAGTTGGTCAGAGGGCTGGAACACCTGTCCTGGGAATTCAGGCTGAAGGAGTTGGGAGTGCTCATCCTGGAGGAGAGACCCGAGGGCTTTACAAAGGAGCTGGAGAGGGACTTTTCACAAGGGCATGGAGTGATGGGACAAGGGGGAATGGCCTTAAGCAGAAGGAGGGTGGATTGAGATTAGATTTTAGGAAGAAATTCTTTGCTGAGGTTGGTGAGGCACAGGAACAGATTTCCCAGAGAATCTGTGGCTGCCCCATCCCTGGAAGTGTCCAAAGCCAGTTTGGACGGGGCTTGGAGCAACCTGGGCTGGTGGAAGGTGTCCCTGCCCAAGGCAAGGGGTTGCAACTGGATGATTTTTAAGGTCCTTTCTAACTCAAACCATCTGATGATTCTGTGATAATTAACCTCTTCGTACATCAGCTGCAATGACCGTTTGTCAAATGTGCCATAAACAGTTCTGGAGTTCCATTTCCTGGGGAGAAAATGGGAGTGACAAGGGAGTGTTCTGTGGGCCAGACCAGCTCGTGGCATCTGGGGTATTCCCCTCAGCACCTTCTCACTTCTTCACCCAACCATTTTCCACCCATGTTTATTCTTCCTGGGGAAATATTCTTCATGTCTTTAGGAAGAACTGGAATAACTGTGCATGGAGTGATTGACTTTTCTGAAATATATTCAGTCTGCAAAAAGCTCAACTGATGCTGCATGTTGTCAGAACCTTTCTGACTTCCCCACCTGTGTGGTACCTTGGTCATGGTGCAGGAAAAGGATGTGGTGGGAGGCCCTTGAGTAGACACTGAAGGAAGATGAATTAAGTGATAAATTACCATTTGATCATCAGTGGTTTAAGCCACTGTGGGTCAGCTTTGGGATTTATTGGTTCCCTTTCAAACCACTGGCACACATCCCAGAGGGCCACAACAAGGAGCCCAGACCAGCTGGTTTATTTTGGGTGAGATCTCAACAGCAGCTCACAACTGCCTTAGAAAGTCGCTAAAAATCCTCTTTCGTTCATCCGACGTGATGCTGTGTAACAGTTTTAGTCATTATTTGATATTTTATTCTTTTAAGGCGTGCTTTATTACCCTTTTTTATGCCCCCCCTGGGAGCAGACACACCACACTTGGAAAGGACTCGCTGTCTGCTTGTGTTGATGGGTGACATCACGTTGTGCACTTGACACTCGTGGGCTTCCCGTGGAGCGACTGTCCTCAGCAGCCTCCAGAGTCCCTTTTTAGGCAGGGAAAAGGAATGGGCACTTGCAGCAGAACAGGTCTTGCCAGAGCTTTTCCAACCTGCCCTTCAAGCATCCAAGATACTTCCATAAAGAATCTGCTGTGGGGTTTCCAGTGGACAAATGAATTCACCCTCACAGGTGACGATATATTTTCTTAAGTCATTAGCTGAACAAAACAAGGCTTTTTTTTTTTTTTCTTTGAATTCTTCTTTCTGTATTTCAGCCATGCTTGAAATAACCCCCTGAACCCATCCTGTTTTAGTAGCAGTCAACTGATTTTCAGATTCTCAGACACTTCAAAAGCCCTGCTGTTTCACCAGAGATAACTGAAGGTTATTTTGGGGAACTGTATATTCATAACTGAAAGGTGTGCTGGCTACTCTGACATCACCAATTTTAATTACAGTGGCAGAAGCAGCTAAAACAGCAGCATGAGAAGCATCAGTATCTCCAATTTTCTAATGAAATTACAGGATTTGGCTACCAGTGACATCAGAAGAAAACACAATAATTCAAGCTTCCCTTCCAAATCCTGTCTTAATATATTTAATTATTTTTCTCGACCCTGAATGGCAATGCTTTATCAACATGGCCTGTATTTTTTAAATGAGTTTATTTTTCTAGTAAAGCATTGCTGATAGTACCTGTCTGGGAGATAACTAGGCTTTAATTGATAATAGAGATAATTAGCCTTTAATTGGTAGTAGGTGGACTATATGTATGTATATCATGCATGCTGGGAACTGCTAACTAATAAACAGGTTCTGCTGCAGGTTCAGGTCATAAGTTCACAGAACTGGGAGTTGTTATTACCTAATAAACACTTGAGTCTCTGTGGATGACATGAAGGCCTCAGCCCAGCATTTGATGCAGGTTTCCATGACTACCTTGAAGGGGGGAAAAAAAAAATGAAGTAGGTTCTTTTATTTTCCCTGCAATATGTGAAAGGAAAGCAGCGAAATGGTTTGCAGATGTTCCTGTTGTCTCTTTCAGAAGTTCCTTTGAAACTCAGGTGAAATGGGAGGCAGAAAACATCTTCACTTGTTAAACCTGGTGAATGCCAGGTTAAAGTAAAACCGGGTCTTCCAAAAATGAAAGAGTGGATTCTGAAGGTTCCCACTTTAGCCAGGCATCTCCCACCTTTCCACTGCATTTAAAGAATTCAAATAATTCAAATTTCTGATGCTTTACAGTGACAGAATGCAAGGACATCATTCAACCTCCACATCCCCCTCTGGCCTCTCCAGACTGACCTGCACACAGGAGTGCAAATGATCGAGAAATAATTTCAGATCCAGGGTCTGCTGACGCCTCTGTCTGGTTTTCTCTTGCCTGTGTTAATGGAGTGACTTTGTTTTTCCAGTCCCCACGGCTGAATGTCACCATGGATGCTTGCTGTCCTCCTCAGCTGAGATCTTATCGGTCCCTCATTATTTGATAAACCATCAGCAACACGGTTCAGTAATTAAATGCGGTGCCAGAACAGAGCACGAGGGGCTGATCCAGTGAGGATGGAGGAAAACACATCAGTTTAGAGTGAATTTTAGGAACCATTGTTCTCCAGAAATTTTAGAGGGAGATTAATTTTCCTTTTTTATTTTTTTAATGGAAGGACTCCCTCCTTTCTAAATGCCAATGTCCTGGCAGTATGTCACAGTCAGTATAAAAGCTGAGTGTCCTTTGATTGTAAAAGTTCTTTTAAAAATCAGTTCTTTACAAATCAAAGACAGGACAATGAAAAAAAATAAATCCAAATCTTAAAACACCTTCTGCTTTGCTTCACCCTTCTTTTTTTGGTTGCATTTGACTCCCAAATCCAATACAGGGGGATCCACCTGAGGTGAGGGACAACTGTGGAAAGAAAGATAATGAACGTCAAAGTTTATCTCCATTGCTAAAATCCTGACTGCAGGTGAAATGAGAGCCCTGTGTCACCAAGCTATGGAGATCTGAGAGAAGAATGTGTTTCAAATGAGGGCAGAACTAAGTTCTGTAAGGTTGGGAATGCTGTGGATGTCCCGGCCACCTGCTCAGCTCCTTGGCAGAGACCAAGCAATGAAGAAATAGATATAAGTCAATCCTGTCTTATGATAGGGATGAATGTTTACCCTAAGACTACAGCTCATTCTCCTGCGCCTCCAGTTCTGGGCTCTCAAAGAGCCGTGGGGTTTTAACAGCTCCGCTCACGGAGTTTGTTACCTGGACAAATGATCTCCGCGAGTAAATCATCGTGTCATCCAGACTCCTAAAAAGCCCCCAGACAGCTGTGCTTTTACGAGACTGCTGAAGAATATGAAGGGTGAATCACAGCTTCAGAAATTAAGCAGGCAGGTCCTTTTTCTGGCTCAGAATAATCCATCCTACCTTCTCCTTTGGGTCCAATTTAGATCTTTGCATCTACAGAGCCTGTTCCAGTAGTTTCTTTGAGACAAGTTACTGATCACACAGACTTTGGGTGTCCTTTGCCTTTAAATTAGGTGTCCAAAACCATCTATAACAGCTGCAGTGCAGACAGAGATGGCTGATCTCTAATATGTGCAACTCAGAGTTCAAGTGTTGTGCTCTCTGTTTACTGTCCACCTCTTTTTCATCCTCTTCGTGGTTTCCATATTTTTAATACTTTTCCTCCTTCGTTGCAGAGACCTGAGCCTTGAGGTGAAGGCCTGGACCAAAATACCTGCAGAGACCCTGTGCTTCAGCCCTAATCACAGTGTTAACAAGCAAAACTTGACTGAAGTTAATTAAGAGAGAAGATGGCCTTCACCTGGCAGATCTGCCTCTTCGCTCTCGTGTTGCTTCCCACGGTAAGGAAAATGTTTTTATTTGTATTTTTCTGCTATAAATACCTGTTCTGATGGCCAGGAGTGAAGGATCTTCTGCTGACACCAAGTCTGGCTTTTTCTGTGTGGGTTTTTCATAGGTTGGGTTAAAGGCTTTTCCAACCTCCTTTGTGAAAGGATTGTGGTCACTGCTCATCCTGAGAGTAGGGCAAGTCCATTCCTTCAGGGCACTTGTTCACTGTTTTTCTCCAAGATTAAAAATAAAATAAAGTTACAATTAAAAAAAAAAAAAGGGGGGGGCTTCTCTTTCAAATCCGTGGGCTGGGCTTAAGAATGTTTTTTTTCCAGACAGAGGAGCTAAAATTAGAGATTCCTGTCAGCCCTGTGAAACCTAAACCTTGGGATATTTCAGGCAGTGCTCTTGGATGCCTCCATTTTCAGAGGAGTGATTTTAAGAAACAATACAAATGGCCCTCCTCTAAAGATACTAAAGGCATTCAAAGTCATTGATCACGTTTCTGACGGTACTCAACTCTTTCTGGAGATGACAGGGATTAATTTTCCCCAGAAGTCTTGCTGTTCCATTAATAACTCAGTCTTAACACATCTGGGGATTGGAACTGTTCCTCTCCATTGCCCCCCTACACGTTGTGGCTGTATGTGACCTCACAGAACAGCCCTAAAAAGACTGATTAAAGGTTTATTTTTTTTTCCCTTTGTAGCTGGGAGGAACAGCACACAACCCTTTTAATAAACCCATCTTGCATTTCAGCTCAGCTCTTTGCCAGCCCATTGATCATAAATGTGCTTTTCATCACTTCTCAAGAAACTCTGCTCAGAGGGCTCCTGTGACAAATAGCACCAGGATGCAAATCCTCCATCTCATTTTTATTAATAACCTTCACAATTTCCATGCAAGTGCTTTACAATTGTTTAATATGCCGAGATTCTCACGCTGTTGCACTTTATTGGTCAGGTATTTGAAGGCATTCGTGACATTTATTTAGTTTTATTTTTTAAATAACAATTTAATATGGTAGTGATGTGACCAGAGCATCTTCTAGGAGTTTGTACAGAGTTTCTTGCTCCTGTGTGCCCATTGTGTCACCTGTCTTTTACACTGTCACCATACAGGGTGACAGTATCTTTACTTCGGCACACAAAACCACTTTGTTTTCCTTTTGGGGTCTTATTTAGACTTGACTCTATTTAACTGAAAATCTGAAATGTAACACAATTCAGCTAAATTCTGTAGAACGGGGTTGGAACTTGTGGTATACCTGTGTTCATCCAAATAACATAATCCCTCATATTAAAAAGTTACTGAAATTCAGGTGCTGGCTGGTTTGTTTGTTTTTAACATACATTAGATTATTTAAACACACCTTGTTGCTTCTGGTTTGAGACCCAGAAATAACAACTGCCATGTCTCAGTGTCTCAGGAGTTCCCATCTTCCAGCTAAGCCTGGCACAGCCTCGGTGTTTCCTCACATGCAAGTGCTGGTGAGACGTGTCCTGCACTCTAGAGAAACTGGAAAGCTGGAATTCCTGGGTTTCCCAGCGTGTTTTTCAGACTGGAACAAAATCACTTAAGTGGTCGCACGAATGGAAAAGCATCAGTGTTGTTGTTAAAGGATCGGTGACTTTCAGTGTTTCAAGATTTTCGGTGCTCAGCTCGGGGCAGCCAAAAGGTGTCTTCTCATTTAGAGGCGAGCAGTTTTTAATTAAGGGAAATAAATGAACATATCTCCAGAGCTTTCACGTGCATGACCTTCCTGGCAGATGGAGAAGGACAGCAAGTTTCCAGTTGTTAATGTTTCAGGACATAGCTGTGGTTGCTGAGCTGGATAATTAGTGATCAGCTCCAGCTTTTGGAATGCGCCGTTCTTTAATGAAATACTGTGGAGCAAACCAGAGTTAATGAGAAGAAACGGGCTTTTATATATGTGGTGTGTCTGCAGTGTTTATGATCTTATTTATATGATTTTATTCCAGTCTTTTGCAGCAATCCAGACACTAAAGTTAAGCTTTTACCACGCATCAATTTGTGTGTTTGCACTCACGTTTCTTTGGTCAGCAAAGAGACTTAAGCCAGTGACAGAGATTTCACCATAATTTGTGTGCAAAATTATACAATTTAATTCCCTACATTTCTTTTGGCAGACCAAATTTCAGGAATGTTGTAATGTTATTTATGATTCTCCCCTTGCTGGGGCTCTTTTGCAATGCTTGCAGCAATTGTGGCACAGATTTTCTCTCCAAACCGCCTCTAACGTGCTGTACCAACAGCCTCAAATTGGGGCTTGCCCGTCGTGCAGATTTGCAGATTTTCTACCAAGGGAGTGGATGTGAATTAAAAAAAAAAAAAAAAAAAAAAAAAGAATTTAAAATAGATTTGAATTTGTTCCTAACCCTCAGCAAGTTCCTGAAAATGGCTTCTGTTATATTGCTTTCCTCCACACTCATCTGGTGCTGCAGGAATCTCCAGTCACCCTCAAGGAGAGCTCCTGTTCTTAGATGTTGGGATTGATCCTCATTTCGTGGCACCTGCCTCCATTCCTCAAAGTGGCTGCAACAGCTCCTGGATCTGCTTGGCTGTGCAGGTTTTGGATTTACCAATAGTCCCCATTTTACCCACGGAAAACCAACACCTCCCCCCCAGATTGTTGCCCAAACCCATAGGGCAAAAAAAAGCTAAAAAAGGGCCAAACTGTTAATGGGGAGTTCTAGGTGGCTTCAAATATAGACTCAGAGCAGACAACAAGGAAATAAAACGCCAAGATATATTTAGGAACGTGCATGTTAAGCCAGTTCTAGCTGTCAGACACTAAGGGTGCTTTGATTTTTCATGTGTTTAACAGGTTGTTGTGTATTGGCCTATTAAAGGTATTCCACTTTATGGCTCACTTGGGATTGAAAACAGCTCCTAGGTCTTTTAGAAGAATTCTCAAGCTTTATTTTTTTCCCGTATTTTAAGTGTTTTCCCAGATTTAAATGCCGATGTTGCCATTTCAGCTGATTTTAACCCATTTTTGTTAGTTGGGCCACCCCTTCTCAGTCACACTTGTTCTTTTCTTCACTTTGGATGAAGCTCTGAGCAACCTGGTCTAGGGGAAGGGTTTGGGGTTTTTATTATTGGAAATTATAACAAAAGTCATCATAAAATGATTGAGGAGAAAGGATCCTAAACCATCCTTAGTTTGTCTAGTTCCAAAGGCACTTGAGAAACAATGAATTTCATGACTCACAAAGTTGGCTTAGTGTATGAACTGAATTTTAAATGTAACTGCAATGCAGGTGTTCCAACTGTCTGGATAATTCAATCTCATGTATTTCATTCACCTAATATTTAGAATTTCTTGTGGATGCATTTTTAATAGAGTTAAGCTTAAATGGCAGAATATTCCTTGTGATGTTTCTTTAACTGGGAAACAGTTCAGTGACTTCCTTAAAATAAAAAAATAAAAAAAAGGAAAAAAAGAGATTAAAAAGCAAAGGTGTAAGTGGTGCCTCTTGTGTACCCACATGGGAGTGTGACCCCTGTGTGACAGTCAGGTGGGCAAACCCAGATTTGGCTGCATCTCCCAGAGCAGAGAATGAAACCTCGATCTGATGATGTTTAAGCAGCTCCTGAAGAGGCGAAGAGAGATCTGTTTGCTCAGCCCCAGTTTGCTGAAGGGGGTGATGTTTCTCAAGCTTTTAAGGGTGTGTATGGGCTGCAGAGCTGAGAACTCTGTTACTCACCTGTAGCTGTCACTTGCAGTGCCAGGATACCTTCAAATATCTACATTTCAGCCTCTGTCATTTTCAAAAGATGAAACAGGGTGTATCTTGACACAATATTCTACTAGTTCCTTTCTAACCCTGCAGTGTTTTAGTGCATTTCCTGCTGCAGCCCAAATGTGAAACTCCTCAGGCTCTGGCAGAGATGTCTGGGGTGCTCCTTGCTCTTTAAGGAAACTGTTTTTTTCCAGGCAGGACTTAATGGGAGAGCTTTTAATGAGTTTATCTGCCTGGTGATTTGTAGCATCTCATAACCCTATTAGAGAAGTCAAGTTCTCTGTAGGACTGCAGGTGTCTCTAACACAGTGCACAGTTACGTGGAACTTCCCCGTTATTTATGGAATGAAAATATAAATATGTACAAATACAGTCAGGGAACTGCTGGGAACGTTCTCCATGGGAGGTAAAAACTCAGATAACCAGGACATTAATTCTGCCAGAGCTTTTCCTTTCTAATCTGAGGAGCAATCAGCTTTCAAGGTTTTTAAAAAGCCTTGTTTAAAATAGAAAAACCAAAGTCTCAGAATGTCTAACAGTGGGTAAAGTAGATTCAAAGAGAAGGCTCAGAGTTTTTGGTGTATTACAGAAAGCATCTGAGCCAATCAGTGTCTCAAGAGCCACAAGGTCCTGATACCCACCAACTTCAAGTGCATTTCAGAGGCACGAAAATTAGGATCTGAGGTGGTTATCCTGTCAGCTGGGTGGGATGGGTATTACAGAGAGGGAGAGAGTGACAGATCTCTCAGGGTGAGATCTCCACCTGAAACATCTACAAGTCTATGTGTTGTTGTTTGTTTTTTTTTCCTGAGAAAGCTCAGCGTGTTTACACTCCTGTCCAAGATGCCCGGAGGTGATAAGAGACCTTGATGTTGTGTTGGTGCTCTGTGGAACTTGTAATCTCACACTGGGCACATCAGGTGTCAGTTGTGGCTGTTGCAGGAGATAAAGAAAGACACCTTCTTAAAATGTTCTTCACAGAATCACAGGATCACAGAACGGTTTGGGTTGGAAGGGACCTTGAAGACCATCTCGTTCCAACCCTCTGCCATGGGCAGGGACACCTTCCACGAGACCAGGTTGCTCACAGAGCTGCATCCAACCTGGTCTGGGCAGTTTCTTAGCCTATGAAGCACAAAAGATGAATGACAGCCAAAAAAACCCCAACCCTAGAAATACAGTGTTCTACCAACATGTGGTTCTGTGCACAAACCTACAACTTTCCTTCTTCAAGATATGTAGGTTTTAGAAAGGCAAGGCAGCAGGTGACAAAGCAGAAAATAGTTGCCCTCCATTCCATAAATGTGTTCACCTTTTTGCCCTCTGGTAGCAGCAATAATTTCCGTGACAGGCCAATAACATGATGACAGCCCTGATTTAAGGACATTAATATGATTTATTTTATTTTTTTCCCTGCTGGTTTTGTATTCGTGAGCGTGGAGGAGGGTTGGATGAGCAGGAAAACAACAAATGGGGAAATAAAAAGAGTTCTCAAAAAAAGGCGCCTGTAAAGAAAAAAAAAAAAAAGAAGAAGAAAAAAAAGTAAAATTAGAATCAGTGATTTTTTTTTTTTTTCATGTTGCTCAGCTATTAAGATCCAGCTCCTGGAGGGATATTATTCATGTCTCCAGCAAATGTGCTGCTGGGCTGCTCTGCCTTGGGTTTGCTGAGTCGGCAGCCCAGGAGGATTTCCTGTGGAGTCAGCTTGAAGAGAGAACTGTGATAACTGCAGAACCAAAGCTACATACAGAGAAGGGGGAAATGGGAGGAAAAAAGCAGGAAGAGAGGGGGGAAATATCTGAAACCCCCACATCTGCAGCACTGTTCCACTACGAGGGATTTGGTCTTTTATACACCATCCTGCCCCTCTCGTCAGAGCTGCAATAAAGCAGGTTTTTCCCAATCCCAAATAAGCTCCGCTGCTTCTCAGAGGGAATGTGTGTCCTGTGGCAAGAACTGGGGCATCCCTGAGGATCCAAATGCTGAAAGCCTGTGTGGGCGAGGATATGGGATCAGTGCTTGCCCCAGGGTTGCACAGCACAAACCCCTCCGGATGAGCCATCCGGCAATGGCCGTAGGTTGGGAAGTTGATCCAAGGCAGAGCACACCGTGCCTAAAGTGGCTTCCAGGGCTTCTTTTCCAAAGCAGTGGACACGAGACTATTTGATCAAGGTCTCTGAGGCCCATTTAAAAGCGTTTTTCAACCATAAAGCCGAAGTGCTGCTGTCGCTGCAGCGCCCAAGGGCAGAGAACCCAGCTCAGCAAACCCCTCTCTGTCTCCCTGGGCAGAGGGTGTGGACACCTTCCTCCAGGGCAGCTTGTGCTCCAGATCCTGAAAAGTTCTCTCAGATTTATTTTCTCCGTGTGGTAGCCACTTGGAAGTGTGGATTTTGGGGGTATGGAATCCCTTCTGTACTAGAATATGATGGTCTCTGTGCTACATTTGTTCCGTGCCATATAAAGCTGGTTTTACCCTAAACTGAGAACACCACTGAAGGGGACCTGCCTCTGTTCTTTCCTGTGCAGATAAGAGCTGAATTGTGGACCTAAATAAGTCAGGAAAGGTACGTGGGGCAGTATTTAGCCGCTTAAATGCTGGATGTCCAGGTTAGAACCATAGAATCATGGAGTGGTTTGGGTTGGAAGGGACCTTAAAGATCCTCCAGTTCCAGCAGGTTTGCCTTCCACTATCCCAGGTTGCTCCAAGCCCTGTCCAACTTGGCCTTGGACACTTCCAGGGATGGAGAATCCACAGCTTCTCTGGGCAACCTGTGCCAGGGCCTCAGATTGAGATATTTATCTATATTATCATATAATCATGATTCTTCTATACTCAGTGTCAAGGGAAGGACACCTCTAGATATTGGAATAACCCATCTTAAACCCCCCTGACACTCTCCTTACCTCAGTGTCCTCAAAAACTAACTTAGACTAGATTTTGGCTTCTTGAGCTTTTGGAAACCTCATTTTTATTTAGCTGTGTGGGGCATTCCGTGAATGTTGTGTGGATCATGAAGTGATGACAGACTTTTGCCCAATTGATTATCTTGTGACTCATCTTTGGAGGGTGGTTTGTGAGGTTATCACAAAAAATGCTGTTTACTTCCTCTCCTGGAACACATTTTTTTTAAAATCCAGTGTTAAATATATGTTCCTTTATGGGTGAGAGTGGATGCCAATGGGTCTTCATGCCTGTAGTAAAGAAAAATGACAAATGCACCCATTAAATACTTCAGGATCTTTAAAATAAAAAACTAAAAAAAAAAGAGGAAAAAAAGATCCATTTTAAAGAAAACAGGAAAAATATGTTCCTCACAGAATAACATGCTAAGATATTTGGTGGTACTTTTAATAGAATTATTCTTTCTGGTCAAGTTCAAACAATCCAATCTCAATTTTAACCCTTTTATATTTGGTACAGTCTAAGATTTCTAAATATTTTTTTTTTCAAAGAAGACAAGATATGGAAAAGGAGCACTTTAAAACTCCTCCCCCTTTTTAAAAAATGAACAAATTACAGCTGCTTGTGGGAGATTTTTGGTATCAATACAGTTTAGACTGTAAATATAATCAACACTTTGAGGGAAAATAGTCTCAGTGGGCATTTTTTAACCAGATTTCATTTTTGGGGGGCAGTTTAATGATTTCATTCAGTGCCCAGCCTGCCTGTTGCAATTTACTTTATATCTGCCCACTGAAAAATTCTGTTGAGGGTTTCAAAGTGGTGAAGTTTTTTTACTGTCCCTGACCTTCCCAATTACACATTTCTGCAGTGTTCTTTTCTTGCTCTGTGGGCATCTCTTGGAGTGCAAAATTCTTATTAATTCCCTGAGAGCTTTAGAAAATAAGAAGAAACCCCTTCAGCTGCTTTGTACTCGCTCCTTTGAACTGATTTTGGTGCCACGGTCTCCATCTCAGCGTCTGTGGCCAAAGTGTTTTATGCAGGGGTTATTTAGGCTAAATGCAGGCTGTTGATTCGGTTTGAAGACCCCTGAAACAATTTGTCAATCATTTGAGCTACTGATATTTGCATATTTTGGAAGGCAAAGTACAGAGATTTTAATTTATTGTTGATTATTCTTCCCTGATAGCCACGTCTGAGCACATCACATATTTATCTTGGAACTCTTTTGGACCTTCACTTTGGCTTTGTTTGGCAAGATAACTTATGCAAAATGGATAAGATTAGAGATACACTAAAGCTCAAGGGTATAAAGTTGTTTTTACTTCCTCACAGATATTAAAATGTTCATTTTCTTTTTTCCTGCTGCCCCCTGGCTGAGCTGGTGTTAGTTATTAGATCTCTGTTAGCCACTTATGATAATTTCCTCCATTACTTAGAAAACATAACAAAACACTTGACATGTTTGCACTGCAACAGGAATTAAACTCTCATGCAGTTTCACTCCAAGCCAGTCCATTTTAGTTCCCCTTCCAGCAACATCAGTGGGCAAAATCTAAACCTTTTCGGCATCGTGTGCTGTGTTTTATGTCTGAACTAATGAAGGAGCACCAGGTGAACAAACTGCAGGCTGATTTAAAATCACTGCTGACTCTCACTGAGTATTTTCGGTCTAAAATTTGACAGAAGGTCCATATCCTCAGACAAATTACTTTTCTAACAGTTTCATGTGAATGTTTAGGCAAATACAGGGATTTTGTTCATTCCCTACGGAACAATAAGAAGTTCAACATCATCTCAAGCTGTGCTAGATAGCAGAGCATCCAAACTGGAGCTCGTACTAGGACAAGGGCTTGTAATGATAAGAAAAGAGGGAATGGCTTTAAACTGAAACAGGGCAGTTTTGGATTAGTTATTAGGAACAAATTCTTCCCTGTGAGGGTGGGGAGGCCCTGGAAAAGGTTGGAATGAGCTGTTTTTTAAGTTCCCTTCCAACCCAAACCATTCTAGGATTCTGTGATCTGGGAGACGCTATTCCATGTGGGCAACGGCTAAAGACCTGTGCTACTGCTCAAAAAACACAGCAGGTTTATTTTAATTTTTTTAATCTAAAAGCTAATCCAGGTGTCTGGCAATTCAGGATCACTGGCAGTTTTAGCAGTCCCCTAAGGCAGGAGAGCTGGAAGGTGAAATGTTCTTACTGACCCCGTTTAGTGCTCGATTTCAGCAGCTGCAGCTTCTTGTTCCTCAGTTCTGTCTGTGTCAAAGACCAGCTGACCTGTCCCTAAAAAGGTGTGGAGAAGATGAATCCACTCCATGCTGAGGACGGTGAGATGTTAGTGCTGGTTTCTAACCAGATGTGTGAGGTAGGAGAGGTTGGGTTTGCCTCATTTTTGGAGAAGCACCTGGTGCTGAGCTGCCTGGAGGTCTGCCCAGGGTTAAGGAGCTCTGTTTGACCCTTGGCTTGCAGGCATTCTGAGCTTCTGACCTTCAGCTAACCTGAAAAAAAAAAAAAAAGGCAAATATTGGGTGGTGTATTCCCTCTGTTTTGCAGCTCAAAGCATACAAAATCTCATCAGTGAGATCTGAGGCAGACGTGCCTTGAGGCCGTCGCTTCACGGCGCTGATCTGACGATCAAACGTTCTGGTTTTCTGCCTTTTCTCTCGCTCTTCTTTGAGCACGACCCGGTGTCTGAATTATTCACACCTACAAAATCCATGTTCAGCAACTGGGGACGCCCCTGGGTGTTCTGGAAAAGCACAGGTAGGCAGGGCCCAGGAATGACAGGGTGTCTCCTGATTTTCTGACATGGATATTTGTAACGCCCAAACCTCCATCAGATGAACATCTTCACTTTTGCACTGACATAATTATTCCTCCTATACTTCACAGCAGTTTATTTGTTCTATTTATCCAGCAGTTTGGCAGCTATATTTTAATATTTTAGGGATTTATATTTTTTCCTGTGAATTAAAACCGTGGATGGGTACCAGAAATGAGAAAGTTTATTTTCCTTTGGTTTTCACACTGTTTACTACATTAATTCCGCAACTATTTAATTAGGGCGCAGAAAGATGGAAATTCAGCTTCTTCTCCCTTTTGAATCTGTGGATTTTTCCTGCATCTCTGTTAATGAATCCAGAAAAACACCCTGTGAATGACAGTCAGTATTTAAAGGGCAGGTCATCCTGTACTGAGGTCGGCTCCCACTACACGGCGCTGCTTCCAAAGGGAGGCTTGGGGTTGTTGAGCAGTGGAAAGTGGAAATCCTCCAGCTGTGTTCATGGATTTGGGAAAAAAACACAAGCACCAGATAGGTGCCGAAGCTGCCAGAGGCCGGGAGTCATCATAAAATAACACAGTTAAAACAGCAAGAATTAAATCCAGTTTAATGTAATGTACAGGGGGGAAAAAGGGATTTGACAGGGATGTGTATGAATGACATTAATGTAAAAATTGTGTCCTCACTACTGATTTTTTGCATTTCGGACCCCTGGTTTTTTATTTTGAGGGTTTTTTTGTATGTGAATATGTGAAATATTTATCTGTTGTCCAAGGTATTTGATCCTGAGGATCAAATAAATGTCAGATAACTTATATTGGAATCACCCAGAACAACCCATGAGGGACAATATAAAAGAGATGTCACCAATTTTGCTTTCAAATTCTCGTTGAGTTTAAGCCTGACAGCAATTTGCACTCCTGGCAGAGGAATCCCTTCTCTGTTTCCCTCTCCACTGTGTATTATACATAAGGTATTTACATGTGTTAATGTTTTCTTCTGATAGCAGGGAAATCAAAGCAGCTAACATAGCTGTTCCCATTTCTGATCCTATCATTCTCCAAGGAAAATGAAACCACCTTCTTTCTATTAACTTCAGTCTGAACCAAATTAGAACATCACTGCAATTTAATGTTACCATTTCAAAGGCTTCAAATTTATATTCTTCTTTTTTCTTTTTTTTTTTTTAATGTTACAATTGAGAAATAAGTGGAGAGGATTTTGCATGTTTTTATTCCATTGCACGTGAATGGCTCTGGGGTGGACAATAATCACACAGTCATAGAATCGTGGAATGGTTTGGGTTGGAAGGGAACTTCTAAAACAGCTCATTCCAACTCCCTGCCGTGGGGAGGGACACCTTCCACCAGCCCAGGTTGCTCCAAGCCCTGTCCATCCTGGCCTTGGACACTTCCAGGGATCCAGGGGCAGCCACAGCTTCTCTG
>JAWMRA010000078.1:1996411-2025221 GCA_035584735.1 Pseudotriccus pelzelni | reverse complement strand
TCCAACCTGGCCTTGGACACTTCCAGGGATCCAGGGGCAGCCACAGCTTCTCTGGGCACCCTGTGCCAGGGCCTGCCCACCCTCACAGGGAACAACTTCTTTCCAATATTTAACCCTGCCCTCTTTCACTTTGAACCCATTCCCCCTTGTCCTTCCTCTCCGTGCCCTTATCCAAAGTCCCTCTCCAGCTCTCTTGGAGCCTCTTTAGGCACTGGAAGACCTTCTAAGATCACCAAGATCTCCTTGAAGCCTTCACTTCTCTGGGCTAAACAACCCCAGCTCTCTCAGCTTGGACCTAAAACTCCCTGAAAAGTCAGAACAGCGTCCATGGTGGGACTGGCTTTTCTTTCTGTAACTGGAAGCACAACAGCAGAAGAGAAATTAATGTCTGGATCTGAGAGCAGGGAGGTGAAAATAGAGCTGTTAAGGTTAATAACTGAGAACTCCTGGCCACTTCAGGTCCTGGGCAGGAACTGAGCAACAACCTTTGCTGAGGCCTTTGGTTCACTCGGAACAGCATCGAGGGGGAGACACGGGCATGAACTCACGGTTATCATGCCTGGCAAGGCAGGGTCCTGAGGTGCTCTTGCACTCATTGGCTGGCTCTCACCAGCCACCACTGATAAAGAGGCAAAATTTGGCTTCCCCTGCTGGGGTGAACACTGTGTCAAGAGACGTCAAGGCACGGGAATCTGGGATGGCTGAACATTTCAGAACCAGGGATCAGTGGGGTTATGATGTGGCTGGATATTAGGAAAAGGTTCTTCACCCGGAGGGTGGTTGGGCTCTGGAAAGGTGTCCCAGGGAAGTGGTCGTGCCACCAAGCTTGCCAGTGTTCAAGAGGTGTTTGGACAACACTCTCAGGGACAGCGTGGGATTTTTGGGGTTGTCCTGTGCTGAGCCAGGAGTTGGACTGGGTGATCCTTTTGAGTCCCTCCCAACTCAGAATATTCTGTGATCTGTGATCCAGTGTCACAGATGAAGCAGGATCTCGCATTTTCAAGCTCAAATACCTTAAATTAACCTCCTTTAGTCAACAGACAAGGACCCCTTTAATATGAAATGCACAAATACCCCAACAGAACCCTCACTTATTTCTCCAGGATGCTTTTATTGACACTTCTATACATTTATACATTAAATTTGGTAAGAGAGGTTTGCATGTATTATTATCTGTAGTACAGAGTTCTAACCATGTCTACTTGGGCTCTAAGGCCTTTTTTTCTTCTTTTTTGTGAAAAAGAAAAATTGTCCCCTGTTTAAAGATGCAAAAGATTCTGAATCCAAAAGTCTGTGCCCTGCTGAGGTGACTGGCTTAACTCCTCAGGTGCCTGCTGCGTCTTGGTGGAGCTGAGAACAACAGGAGTTGTACCATCAGGATGATAAAACGCACCCTGAATTTGTCCTTGTTTGGTAATATATCCCTTATCCGAGCAAATTTCTGCAGAGCAGTGGAGTAGAAAATGCTGGAGCAGAATCTGGGTCATGACAAGACTCTGAAAGTGCAGACCTGTGGCTTATCTGTCGGGGTCTGCAATGCATCCAAGTCCTGCTGGTTTGCTTGGAATGAAGTCACCCTTTAAGGGGGAGATCTGTTGGAAGCAGAAGACCATCTCTGTCCCTGCGTGTTGTCCCTCCTTAAATCCAATCCTCCCCTGCAGAGATATAAGAGTAAAATGGGATTTTGAGCTCCCTTCTGCAATCTGGAATTGTTTGGTTGTTTGTTTTCTAGTAATTTTGCAGTTATTTTGTAACACCTTGTATTTGTGATCTTCTTGAAGCCTACTTGAGGTTCCTGATGTGGCCCACCTGCCTCCTACACTGTGGTTGTGTCACAGACAGTCTCTGTATCTTCTCTATCCTCACACCACATGAAGCAAAACATTTGGATAAGGAGTCACACACAGGGATAGGAAACCCACTTTTGGGCAGGATTAAGTAATAATCTGCATTCTTACATCATGGTTCATCAGAACTTTGAGTTATGGTTTATAATGGCAGAGTCTTCTTGATACAGCAACTAGTAAATGATAATAATAACACATAAAATGCTAGAAAAGGGGGAAAAAAAACCAGGAGAAATTTTAGAATGGAGAAAGAGGGAGCTGTATGTGTAACACACCTGCAGCCACAACTGCTCACAAATACGTTGTTCCATGCCAGTCCAACTGCTTTATACGGTGTGTTGCCCCTGCAAAACCTCTACTTTTGGGGATCCCATCCCACAGCACTGTGAAAACAAAAGAAAATTGAAAATCAGGAGCGTTCAGGGCTGGTTTCTCATGGGGAAGATTCTCTAGGGTGTCAGAAGGCTCCAGTTGACCCACTGTTGGTAGGTATTTATGGCTGAACACTCTGGCCGGTGTTGTGGCCCTGAGGCTTCATCCAGCATTGCTGATTCCTTCCTTTGGTCTCCTCCCATGTAGTTCCTGCTCTTGACTCCTCACCAAATAGATTGAGGTGGGTGGGTCTGGATTTTTTCCAGTGTGTAAAAAGAAAACCCCTCCACATGTCACAGCTCATCTGAGCTGTTGTGGAGCTCGATTCTGGCGACTGAAGGACAGAACTGGGTGTGATCGTGTTTCCCTTTCTCTCAAGCTCCCATGAAAATGCCAATTATTGCTGTTTCATTTTTGTTATGGCTAATACATGGCTCCCTGCTGACTGTGAGCCTGGGCATGTGCTTCTCTTTTATGGCATCTTCGAAGGGATGATGTGCTTTTATTGTTCCTTTGAAAGATCAGAGGTGGGGGATTGAGGTCCAGGATTGCTCTCCATCACCTGTTCACTGCATGCCCCTGAGTGGGGCACATTTGTGCTGCATTCAAATCCCAGTCCCCTCATTCAGAGCTGCATGTGCTCGGCTTCTGAAGGTGGAATATTTATAGTTTATGTATAAATATAAATAATAGAGGGTTAAAGATAAATCTGCCGTTGTAAGTCATTGTTGTCAATATCCACTAGTAAAGGAATGGAATAATTTCATGGGACAAATATTATATAACAAGTGATGAGCCTTCTGACATTCACTGGTGTCCAGAGCACTGTTAAACAGGTACGATTTTTAAGCTTAAGACAGAAATGTTACATGTGTTTAAATTGCTATAAATTACAAAGATACCAAACACCCTCTGCTGCACCAGTGCAGGGAATTGGTGGTGGAACTGATCACCCCTCTGGCAGTGATTTATCCCAGAGCTTAGTTATCCACTCAGGATATAACTGTTGCCTCACCAGGGATTTTGTGTCCTGAGAACTATATTTAAGTGGTTCTGTCAAAGAGTTATTGCCAGATATTTGAAAACTCTGATCACCCATGATTAAATCACGTGCCTGGTGACAGCTCAGTACTCCTGCTGGCCTATCTAGGGTGCTTAAGGTGGAAAAACAAGGCACAGATAAGAATTTCCAAGAAGTAGGATAAGGATGGGATTTATCAGTGCCTTATCTACATCCACACAAAGAGCCTTGGGCTCTTATTTTTGTTTCTAGCAAGAAACAAACACTGACACTGCAAGTCTCTCTCCACACGGTTTTTTTCACGCTGTTAATTTAAATTATAAATATTGATCAACACCCGGTGTCCAAAACATTAGCTGGCTGTGAGAGGAGTTGTCTGCTGGTGCTTTTCAGCAGCACCACAGTGATACAACCCCAAAGACACAGATAAGGTGCCCATCAATAGGCAGACAGTCATAAAAATAGGAACTTCTGTTTCATTAGATCACCTAATAAAAGCAGCATTAGTATCACTCTCTCTGATACAAACCCAGACTGAAGGATCAGAGTGGCTGAGAACTTTATACTGGAAAAAAAATGGAATTTTCTGTTGTGTGGAAAGTTCAGTTGTTTCAATATCTTTTGACATCCTACAGGAATATGTTCATCTTTTTCTGCTCTCCTCTCCCTCTCCTCTCCCTCTCCTCTTCCCCTCCCTTTTTCTTTTCCCTTTCCTTTTCTCTTTCCTATGATTCTTCAGCTGATCAGTGCAACATTTGATAGCATATTTTGCATTTGTATCACTGCTTAATGGTTGGAAATGTGGCCAACACATGAAAAGACAGATCCATATGGAAAAACAAATCCATATAACTCTTTGCAGTCACAATTTGGGATGTCAGAGGACCAAGGCAGCTCGCGCCCTGTGGCTCTGCCAGCAACCACCTTCCAGCCACCGCTGTGCTTTGCTCCTGCTCCCAGGCAGTGTCCATAGCCCAAGGACCACTAGAGCTGGTCACAAATGCCTCTTCAGATGACTCTGCTCTTTCCCTGGTGGTTTATTGGTGGTGGTGATGGTTTTTTTTCTGTCTGTGGCATCATTTTTCATCATTAGAAAGTTTTCCTGCATTGCCTCCCTTCCTCTGTATTCCCCTCTGCTGAGTTCCACAGTGGCTCCTCTCACCACTCAGTCTGCTCCCTTCTTTCTTTAGGGAAAATGTACCTTATTCCTTTCTTTGAGTTTTTGCTGCAAAACAGTGGCAAAGCTATTCCTACATCAGTATAAACTTGATTCCTCTCCTTGAGCTTTTGCAGCAAGATGGTCACAAAACCCTCCAGAGATGGGAAGGAGAAAGAGGGGCTTGTTGAGACGGCAACTCTAGGCTCAGCCTTTTGAGCAAAGATTTGATTCCTTTGGCATTTGAGTGGAGTTTTTTTTTGTTTGTGAGTCGTTGTGTTTTTTTCCCTTCCACTTTGGCACAGTCTCTAAACCAATGTCTCCGAGCACTGAAGGGACAAGGAGGGAAATCGAGAATAAGTTCAAGCACTCCCAATTACCACTGATGTAATGAGCTTTTTGCCTCTATTCTTCAGTGTTCTCCCCACTCCCAGAGCCCCTTTGGGGAATATTAGAGTAAGAGCTGGAGCACGAAGCGCTTGCTGGAGCCACCGGCGGGGAGGAGAGAAAGGGAAGGACGTGTGTGATGGTTGAGGGCAAATAGCTTTAATTTAATTAGTGGATTAATTAAAGCTTTCTCCCTTGGGTAGGGTATATGTGTGTGCGTGTGGAAAGTGTCTCTGCAGGCTCCTGTAGCTGTTCATCACGAGGTTCTGTTCCAAGTGTGACTCAGATGGAGTTTCTATTGAACTTGCCGGGAGCCTGCACAAAACAAATTTCCTGCCTGAGACCTTTTCTCTTCAGGGTTTTGTTTAAATGTAATGAAGTATAAACGGGCAAATAATAACAAGTAATAACAGGAGCCCTGCTTTGCAAATGAATGTGGCACCCAGCAGCACGACGACTGCAGAACCCCAAAGAGCTGCTCTGATTCCCGACATCCCCGCAGTGAGAGAGGTCCTACGTCAGCACAGACTCCTTCAGCCTTCGCTCAGTGGAACTCATCAAAATGTCTTTTCATTGTGAGAAATCATTCAAGAATTCCTAGCAGCCTTCCCTCTGCAGACTTTACACAGGTCCTGAGGAAAGTAGACAAGGCCAGCAGTGTCCTGGACTGTATTAATCAGGATCTCATCAGCAGATACAGGGAAATGTTTATCCCTGCCTACTTAGCACTTGCTGGACCATTTCTAGAATCTTGGAATGGTTTGGGTTGGAAGGGACCTTAAAGACCCTCCACTTCCAACCCCCTGCCATGGGCAGGGACACTTTCCATTAGCCCAGGCTGCTCCAAGCCCCGTCCAACCTGGTCTTGGACACTTCCAGGGATCCAGGGGCAGCCACAGCTTCTCTGGGCAAACCTGTGCCAGGGCCTCCCCACCCTCACAGGCAAAAATTTCTTTCTAATATCTAATCTAAATCTACTACTTGTAGACTGTTACATCCAGTTTTAGGCTCCTCAACATATAAAATATGTTAATCAGCAAGGTCAAAGGAGGGACACTGAGATGGCCTGTGAGGAGAGGGGGAAGAAATTTGCCTGGAGAAACTTTTGGGGCAATGTAGTAGCAGCCTGACAGTACCTGTGAGGAGATCAGTGGGAGGAAAGAGCCGGGCAAAAATAAACCTTTTTTTACCCTGAGGGCAGGTGAGCGGTGGTGTAAGTTGCACAGAGGTTGTGCAGTCTGCCTTCTGACCCACTTTAAGGTAGAAGGTTGATTTCCAGGACTGCTTTAAAAAGGGGACATTCCTGTGTTATCAGGACTGCCTAGAGTGAAAAAGGTGTGCCTTTCCCAAAAATCCTCTGCAGGCTATGGGAGAGGAGAACACGGAAGGTGTCCCTGCCCATGGCAGGGCAGTGGAACTGGATAATCTTTAAGTTCCCTTCCAACTCAAACCATTTAATGATTCTATGACTCTACAAAAAGCCATTTAAGGCAAACTCTAAACCAAATTTACCCCATGCTGTGTAACACATTTTTTGTCCAGCATTCTCTTCAGAAGCATGCACTGAGGGAAGGGAACTGTTGTTTATTCTGCAGCTGTTTTTATTCTGCAGTGAGCCTTGCACCTCTCCAGGAGCCACCAGTGTTGGTAGGTCAGCATGTCTTAAATTCGTGTCAGCCACTTAGAAAGGGATCAATGCCTTTTCTTGGCATTGTGTTCTGCTGGTGTTTTTTGCTTTTTTCCTGCACAGTT
Organism: Pseudotriccus pelzelni; assembly: GCA_035584735.1. Lineage (NCBI taxonomy): Eukaryota > Metazoa > Chordata > Aves > Passeriformes > Tyrannidae > Pseudotriccus > Pseudotriccus pelzelni. Next base: position 2,018,686 of record JAWMRA010000078.1, on the reverse strand, counting down.
TGCTTAAAGCTTGGTGTCCAAACTATGCAGCAGATTGTACAACTGTGAATAAGTTCCTAATCACTTTACCCTTTCACTTAGTCTGAAGTGTTTGGAAATTACAGCCGTTTGGGTGCCACGGGAAGACAAAAACGCCATCAAGTGACAACCCAAGACCTTTCTGGGGGCAACAATTGCTTTGACTGCCAAGCCAGTGCTGTGGGGCCCAGCAGTGATGCAGATCAGTTCTGAAAAAATCCAGATAATCAGGGCTCCTTCCCGAACACCTCTATTTTTAACACAGCGTTTTGCAAGTCGTGGCCCTGGTTTTGACCAGTTGAATCATTGCTTGGTAAGAACAGGGATTAAATCTGGTAGCGCTGTTGCCATGGCAAAGTGAGCTTCTCTTGGCAGTGCTCACAGCATAATGTGCCATTTTTTTAAGCTAACTTTTCAAAAGTGAAAGTCATAATGGAATTAGTAAAATGTGTAATTCAGCTTGCGGTGAGTGATCTAATATACCCAGTGAGTTAAACTGCTCTCTTTCATTATTTTAAGAAACAACACTTAAGCAACAGGTGAATCAGACTCTATGTTGATGTAAGTCAGTGTCCATGAAGGATTTAATAAAGTTTTATTGTTGTTTCTTATATTTCCTGCTTTATCCCTCTCATTTTCACGGTGCCTGACATGACATATCCTGAATGGAGTTGGAAATGCTCCCATTCACTTGGCTAAAAAAAACAAAACAAAACAAAAACAAAACAGCATTTTACAGACTTAACACACAAATGCAGAAGAGGAAAGAACAGCCTGAATTGGTGTATCTGGTCTGGTCTTTATAGGAATGAAAATGCCAAGTGAATGCCCCAATCACTGTCACATCATTACTATGACTTCAAAGCATGTTGTCTGGTCCTGGAGTTTCTCAAGAATACTGGTGACTTTTCTCACTTCTCAAGATCCACTGAATTAACCCATGGAGAGAAATCATGTCTTATAGTAGTCATGAGTATTCTTATTGAGGATAAAATGAGCAAATCAGTATTTCTTGAATAACTGAATGTTGTCAAAGACGGTTCAGGTTTCTTGGCTGGACTGTTCTGTGCTGTTGGCTCACAGGGTTATTAATTTTGATAACACTGAGACCTCTTTAAATGCCCAACTTTGACGTGTTAAAAATTTCCCACATCCTTCCAGCCACACAACCACCTCTCCTTTCACAAGTCCTTATCAGTGGCTGTGGCACGGGGATTACGTCTCATTCATGGAGATCATCCTGGTTTTTCACTTGTACCACTTGATATCCCTGAACAAATGATCCAGGTGGTGAAACACGAGTGTCTGCATTTATGTCTGATACCCTGCAGCGTCCAAAACATCCTGCCAAGGGCAGACATGAAGGCTCATGCAGCTGGAGGTCTAGAGAGATACCCCAAGGCACTTCAAACAGCCTGGACAACTGTCTTTGACTTCTGACCTGCTCACTTTGGATTTAGCTCTTTGCTAAGTTTGAAACACTGGAAACAAAACAAGAAGGTGGAAAGCTTGTTTAAATTTCCAGCATGAACGGAGTGGCAACATGTATTTATTTCCATGAGCAGGGAAGTGTATGGGAACTCTTCTGATCTGCACAATTCCTCCCACGTGGTTCCTTTCCTGGACCTTCCATGTAAGTGACCAAAGCTTTACTGAAACACATGACTCTAAAACATGGTGATCTGCTTTACACAGATAACCAGGGCAGGTCTGGAAGCAGCACAGATGTGTTCACCTGCTTCTCTGCTCGGGTTTATGTCCTAACAATGGCTTTCTTAATGGAACAGATCACAATAAAGCAGAACCTTGAGAGTATATTAAAGTCAATGTAATACATAGAGTGTAATTTAACGTGCTTGTTATTAACATTACCATGATGTCAAGGGAACAGTGAAGAGTTAAGTACTACAAATTACACACAGCATATGCCAGTTTATGTTCTTAGTGGCCACCTTAATAAAAACAAAGGAAGGAAAAATGAAAGCTCTGAATTTGTTGTACATATGTAGTGTCCCAGCCAGTTGCTTTTGTCTTTTTGTGTTCTCTCAGAGCTAAACAGACATTGATTATCTTTGCTGTCTTTGTATCAAAACAAATAAACACTTTTTCTAAACTGATGTGAGTCAAAATCTTTCACTCCATGGAGAGCAATAAGTTGTTCAAAAAACATGCATTTCACGCACTGCCAACTTGGTTTCTTGATTTTTTCTAGTATGTGTCAAAATACTCTTTAACTGCTCCTATCACTGATATCTTCTGGGAAACCGAAGCCAGACTGTCTCTACTGAACACAGGAAATTGCAAATGTCCTTGAGGCAAAAGAAATGGAATCAGGAGGCCCTGGAGTTCAAGCTTCCACTTCCATTTGAATTGGGCTCCGCTGTTCAGTTGTTAAAGACGGACTTGACAGATTAAAGACTCTACCTGTGCATAGTCAATGCAGAAACATCAAACCCGGGGATCCTTTCAGGAAAATGAGCATTAAAGCACCTCTGCATTCAACAGAGAAACCTTTTGTTGTTAACAATCCAAACCCTTTTGTGTCTTCTGGGATATGGGATTGCTCATTAGCAGAGTTGACAGGCAGCTCCTATTCTCTCCTCTGACACTCAGGTTAATGTTTCCTCCCTTTCTTTGCTTTCTCTCTCAGTTTCCATGTTCCTCAATATTATTCTCTTTTTAAATCTGTTGATGAAGTGCTGCAAAAATGACATACAGCTCGTTAGGGAAAGTCACATCAAAATATTCTGGCAGCAGTGAGAGCGTAAGGAAGGCCCCAGGGACAGGTGGATTGCGTGGCTTTGCTGCTCTCTGTGTGCCCACCAGTCTGAGCCTCCTGAGCCAGAACTTACTCAAATATGACTGACTACGTGTAGCCAGTTCAGTCAGAGCCATCTGACTAGGTGTGCCTGTCTGCAAGGAGAACAGTAACGTCTGAGCTTTTAAGCTTAGGCTTTCTTCAGAATTGATCAAGTCCTGGCTTTGACACAACTCCGGTAAAGGAGATGACAAAAAAAGAAAGCATAAATCACTCTTTTGTCTTTTCACCATAGATTGAATTTAAACCTTTTCAAATGTCTCTGATTACTCCCTGAGACGTGGCCATGGTGGGTTTCTTGATATTCTTTCATAGATTCATAGAATCCCAGAATGGTTTGGATTAGAAAGGACCTTAAAGACCATCCAGTCCCACCCCTTGCATTGGCAGGGACACCTTCCATGCCCTGTCCAACCTGGCCTTGGACACTTCCAGGGATGAGGCAGCCACAGCTTCTCTGGGCAGCCTGTCCTAGTGTCCCACTAACCTCTGTCCTATGATGGATTTTGGATGAATATATTATATATAAATAAACTCCTATGGCATTTAACATACATGATTTCAAGCTGACAAATCAACAATAAGTGTGTGAAGAAATATTTCCTTTTGTTTAGTCACATCCGGCTTGCATAGCCAACGTATTATTATCACTATTAATAACAATAAAAATAGTATTACTAAATGACAGCTTTTCTAATCTGCACATGGTGAATTGTATAGAAACTGCCACATTTATGTACTGAGGCAACCCCTGGTCACCCCTTTCAGACCTGGGCAGCTGTGGAGGGTGAACCAGCACTAACAGTAGAACCCTGGTTTTCTTGCTGTTTCTCTTTTATCTTTTTTAAAAGATATTCTTAAATCCTGAATGCCAGACAATGCAATTTTCTCTCTCGTTGATGAGGCTGAGGGGATGATGTAGCAAAAGCCCTTAAGTTCTTGGGAGACCTTAGAGATGTGTGACAATATATCTTTTCCAGGCACTTGGGAGCCCTTAGACCAGAACCGTGTTTGTTTTGAAGATAAACAAATTTAATATGGTGTTGCCTGGTGTGTCCCATGGGGAAAAACAGATGGAATTTATTACTGGGATCTTGGAGATGAAACTGTGTAGCCCACAAATGGTGGGAAAAGCTTTTCAGGAGAGGTACATCAGGAAACCCTCTCTGTCCTTGACACAGGGCTGGTGGCTTGGAACATATTCAGGGTCAAAACGGTTAAAAATGGCTCTGTGCAGCATCACCCAGACATCACCAAACGGGTTATCATGGACTCGTTGAATGGTTTGGGTTGGAAGGGACCTTAAAGATTATCCTGTTCCATCCACCTGCCGTGGGCAGGGACACCTTCCACTATCCCAGGTCGCTCCAAGCCCTGTCCAACCTGGTCTTGGACACTTCCAGGAATGGGGCAGCCACAGCTTCTCTGGGCAACCTGTGCCAGGGCCTGCCCACCCTCACAGGCAAGAATTTCTTCCCATCACCTGATCAAAATCTTCCCTCTTTTAGTTTAAAACCATTCCTCCTTGTCCTGGACTGTCTGCCTGTGTAAACGTTCCTCTCTTTTTTATCAGCCCCTTTGACTCCTGAAGGGATTGCACTTGCCCTGGGATTTGCTCTAAGTGTGCATTGAGTGTGTGGTGGCACTTTGGTGCATCAGTGACCCAAAGTGTTCACTCCTGCCCCTCTGCTGGGACCTGAGGGAAGAAAAGCTGAACTGTGCAGATGAGGGTCCAAACCAAACCGCAGCAGATCGAATTCCGGTCTTGTATTCCCTGTTTGCTCGCCCCTAATTAGCAGGTAAGGGGATACAGATCCCCTGGCAGGTACACTCCACTCCCTCAGGAGTTCTCCATCGTCCAGAGTGAAGGAAATGGAACAGGGAATATGAAAGAGCAGAACTGCCCCAGGGACCCAGGGCGGCCTTTCCCACTTTGAGCCACTGCACTGCTTTTCACGCTGTTTAGCGCTGAGTGTGACCTGAACCTCAGCAGTGCCACTGGAAAGTGAGCTGATGACACCTGAGGGTGTGTTGCCCTTGGATTGATATTCCCTGGCCACTGGCTGCTGCAGGAATGAAATCCTGTGTTGAGTTCTGGAAATGGGTCACATCTTTATTTTGTTGCTGCTTTGGGATTGCCTGCATTCTGTTGGCTGCAAAGTTCCTCTTATAAATTATTATTATTATTATTATTATTATTATAAATTTTTTTCCTTTCTTCCCCCCCTTTTTTTTAATATAAATAAAAATATAGAAAGAAAACAAACAAACAAAAAAACAACAAAAAAAATATGTGTGGATCTTGACTTAATTGGCATTACATTCTCTTCAGGCAAAAGAATTTGCATCGTGTTCTCTGGGCTTGAATGAACAGGGTGAAAGTCTAAGAGAAACAGCTTTTAATTTAGTTTAGGGTCCTGAGTGAGGTTAATGGGTTGTGCAAAGACTCGTAAGAAACAGGTGGAAGATCAAACTGAGCCTAAATTGATTTCTGATTCCTCTTTAAATGATTTCTCTCTTTAGAGATACCCTGTTCTGACTTTATATGAAGAAGGAATTCGATCAAATAAAGCAAACATGTTAGAAATTACCTTGACAGGGACAACAATATAAAATCCTGAAATAATTTATGAGAATTTTAATTTCTTAGTCTGGCCTTAAACCTGCTACCAGAAGAAAAAAAAAGAGGAAAAGAAAAAAAGAAAAAAAATGGGGGAGGGGGAAGGGAAAAAAACCAAAGTTTGTTGTCATTTTCTCTCCACCTCTAATGGTATTTTTATTTCTTTTTTTCTTTTTTGATTGCAACAGGACCTTAAAATTTACTGCTGCTTCCTGATAAATTCACTATTTTAATTTTTATATCTGTCCTTCGTTCACATTTCCTCCCATATTTCAGGTTGCAGCAACTCACTCCAACTGCATCATTAAAAAGGAGCAAGAGACTTGTCTGGAGAAGATCCGGAGGGCAGCCGCCCTGAACCCTTCCAATGACTCTTCTCCGGGTGAGTTTCAGACCGTGGATGTTGAAATGATGGTTTATAAACGTTTCCTGTGCTGCCTGCAGGAGTTTTCAGCAAAGCCAGTGCAAACACTGGATGGTAAGAGGTACATCACTGCTGCTGAATGAGCGTGGAGAGACCTGAGAAGGACCAAAATTCCGGCAATGGGGATGTACCAGAACCATCTGTGGTTATTGCAGAGGTCAGGAATTTGTTTCTTTACCTCAGGTGATGGAGTGACATCTGTCTACAAAACTAATCCCCACCCCAAAAAAAGAGAAAATTAAAAAGAAACAGTGTGCAGGATGAACTTCTGCTGGTGCAGGTGACAGCAGCTCCTGGGGGCTGGACATAAGACTAAAAGCATCATCTGTCTGCTCTGTAGCAGCTCTTCTCCCCTCATCAGCTCAGGAATAATTCGTGCATCTCTCACATGATCTGAAGGCCTTTGCGGGGATTAAGGTTGTGATGGCTGTAATCTCGATGAAGGATACTTGTGCTGCTGCTGAGATAAGAAACTGAGGCAGCCAGCAAAGAAGAAATTTATAGTTTAATATCCTGCCTTATTTCCTCCTGACTGCAGCAGGAGCTGCCCGTGCCCAGCACCAAGGAGAGAAGGGCAAAGAATGACAAAGAAACTAATTGGAAATCAGGGTCCATTTTCTGAGTCCTGTCCAAACTGCTGCTGCTGTGACTGGAATTGATAAAACTGCAGACAAGAGCAGATAAAAACACATTGTGTGTGATAAAAAAGGGGGGGACTCTCGCCTCCCTTTTTCCTGGCCACATATTTTAGCCCAGAAGTAAAGGAGGGCGGGATGCAGCTATCTGTGTTACCAGAGTGTCCTCTAAAGCAAACCATTCCAAGGAATATTTCTATCAGAGTCCTCTTGTTCATCTCATGTATAAACTGATTCCTGTTCTTCTTCCCAGATTTGGGCAAATGAGGAATTTTTGGTGGAATTGAGGAAAACATGTACCTCAGGCAGTTCATTTCAGCCCCAGGGAGGGGGTTTTGAGATACCCTCTGTGCTTTACAGCAGAGCTTCCCAGGGCTTTCCCGGTCCAGAAGTGGTAAAAGAAAAAAGGGAAAAAAAACCCCATCCTGTTTCTCATCCCCTACCCCCAGAATGATGTCAGAAGCTGACCATGAGCCCTACTCCTTATGCTTATGCAGTGACTGTTATTTGGATTCAGGAACTCTTGGATTTCCCCAGGTGAAAAGCAGCCATTTCACCAGCCAGTTTGGTCTTTGTCCCTCAAATCCAGAATAACCCTGACAGCTGGTGGACTGCTGAGCCCCAGCTCCTCCCCCTGCCTGTTCCAAATTCAAAGAGCACAGCTCAGAGGTAGAGGAAGTCCAGAGCCATTGGAAAGGCTTTTGCATCTCAATGTGATTAAATCCTCTCACCCACTCAGGCAGGAAGGGACTGGATCCTTTCAGGCTCTCCCTCAGAGCAGAACCCAGCTGCTCTTTATCCTGTTCCCCCAGCATTTGCAGACTGAATCACTGGAAAGATTTTCCCAGGCTCATTGAGCATCTTTCAGTTGTTCACCACATCCTGTGGCAACGACTTCCACAGTTTCTGTGGCTTTGGATAAAGAAACCATATCCCCCTCAAAGACATTCATCTCCCAGTGAAGAATTCTGGTGTATTTCTGGTTTGAAACCTGCTTGTTGTTCTTTTTTCTCTACTTTTTAAATATATATTTTTTATTATTATTTGTCGTAGACATGTCTCAAATATATTTCATTTTACCTCTGGGACTACAGCATTCCACTCCCCCTGCCTTAAATCCTGACCTTTACATTCACCCTTCGTTACACGATACTTATGTCAAGCCAGATCCTGCCACCCTCATTCCCAAAAAACATCTCCATAGTTAAAGGATGGGACATCAGCAAAAACTCTGCCACCTTCTAACTGTTCGTATTTTTTGGAGAGTATTTCGCTCCAAAGCCTCCCAAAAACATGTTGACTCTCCATCAGCTAAGCAGTCATAAGTGCAGTGTGTTGATTGCCCTTGATTTTCTCCTGCTGCAGACAACCTGTTTTTCTCTTGGGAGAGGTGAAAATTGCATGACATATTTTTTTTTCCTGTGTGTTATTCAGCTGTAGAACTGAGATTTACTAACTATGGCAGGTAGTGAAGAAATATGTTATTAGCTTGTTTCCGTCAAAGAGAGAAAAACATAGGAAATAACTCTCTTGCTTGTCAGAAATAGCTGAAAAAAAAGGAAGAAATTCCTCCTGACTGGTGAGTAAACTTCTGTTTATTTAAGAGCAAGGAGACGAACACAACTGCTTCTTCCCCCTTTTGACTGCTCCTGCATGAAAGTTTCCATAGAACGATTCAATATATACATTTCTTCTGAAAATTTCTTCCTCCTCAGTGATGTTGCAGGGTATAAAATGGGACTGTGAGTTTTTAGGAGATCTCAGAGACTTGGGAACGTGGTCAGGTTACTGTGGCTTAAAAACAATCCACCAAGCGACCTCTGTAAGCAAGATCACTCCGTGTTCTCCTGTGGCAGGTCACAAAAAGTCAGATGGTGACATAAAAAGCTTGGGTCTAGGACATGAGCAGTCTCTGTGTTCTGCATTTCTACAGTATGTAGAACAATAATATGTAATATATAATATATAATATTAGAGGTCATGAATGCTGCTCTGAGATGCACACGGTGGAAAAAATAACAATGGCAACAACACGGGCACAAAGTTGATGCTGCAGCTGCAGGCACAGGTCTTGCAGAGCCAGGCTGGCATTGTGTTATGGAAAACATCCAGCTCTGGCTTTCCAAGGCTCTGAAATTTTCCCCTCCCGCCCTGCTTCTCATGCCCAGATGTTCCTCTCATTACTGTTTTATTCTTCACACCACTCTTTTCTCTCCTTCTGTGCTGTGCTTCCAATGCTTCCAAGACAGCGATTGCCTTGAGAGTTTCTGTTTGTGCTAATTTTTTTTCCCCATTGGTTTTCTGATGGCTTCTTCCTCTTAAATACTTTACATTTTTTTTAGGAATTTATATGAAAAAGAATAAGGGGCATGTGCTGACCATGTGTTCAGCCATCACCTGCAACCTGACTGAAAATGAGAATTTGAAGGAAATGAAATCTCAGCAGGACTCAGAATCTGACTCCTTCACTCTGGAGAAGGAAGTAAACTGATAAAGGGAAATAATGAAATCCAAAGGCAGACAAGAAAGGAATGAGAGGAGTGATTACTCCATAGCCAACTTCTCCAGGCAATGGAGCCAGGCTATTTCTCACATCAGTGCTTCCAATCTCCTTTGCTCGAGTTTTTATCCCTGTTCTAGTGGTAGAACTGTCCCCTTTCATGCTGGACCCTCCTCTAACAATCACCAGCCCTCAAGGTGCTTTCTGCCAGATCAGAACTGAGAAATCTCACTCCTGATCCACATGCACCCTTTTCATTTTTATTTTTCCCATCCAGGCTCCTCTGACCTGTTCCCAACCCTGGGGCTGGGAAAGAATGACACAGGAGTTAATGACAGTTTCCTGGGCTAGGTACATTTGGCATGGCATTTATCTAATTAAATGTTGATACCTGTAAACACATCTACACTGCAGATCTGCTTAGGCTTGGGTGAGCAAGTTTGGTATTCAGTGACCTCAGACTACAGGCGGGTGCTCAGCAGCCTCCAAATTCACCCTCACCACGTGCCTGCACTGAGGAGAGCATCTCCTGGCTGTCTTCTGCTTCCTGCTGGGGTTGTACCTCTCCTAGTTGTCACCCCAAGGGTCAGACACACTTCTCTGGCCTGATCTGTGATCTGCTGACCAGTGGGATCTGATACTGTCCATGGGGTTCACAGGATCACAGCCAGGAACTTGTTGCTTAGAGAAATCCCACAGTGGAAAGAGCCCTGCTGATGAAATTGTAGATTGGCATGACAGACTTTTCCCAGCTTATCTGTCTTGCTTTCCATTGCTGGACCAGATATCCCAGATTTGTCCCTTGAATGTGGCTCTCTCCCAAATGGTGAGGGAGTTCCCTGAGTGATCTGCACGTTTGTGCCTCTGTTCATAGAGTTTAAAATGTAGTAATTTGGGGTGAGCCAAGGGATGACAACAGTGAACTCAGCACAAGAATTTGAACAGAAAGAGAAGTGCTGACAACCCCTTGGTGATTTTGTGGTTCATGACTCACTGTCAAAATAATCTTTAACTGATAACCCCTGTTATCTGGGCCCATTCCTCCTGTGCTTCCTCTGAAAAATCTGGGAGGGCAGTACAATTCACAGACACGTCAAGGAATTAAAATGAAAAAAGGATTTGAAGGGACGCAATGCCTTAACTTTGTCAAGAGGAATCCTCTCATCAAGTTACCCTGTAAATCAACAGGGAAGGGCACCAAGGGGGTAGGAGATGGGAGTTAGAAGCTAATGTGGCAATGCAAGAAGAGGTTTTGAATAATGTTTCCATCCTGCAAAGACGACGGAGCAAGTTTTGTTGTTTTTTTATTTTTTATTTTTTTAGTTTCACGTTTTTATTGAGTGTCTCATCAGCCCTCTTGTTCTTTCAGAGCCTTTGAATTATCTTCTGTTATTTCCCCTGGCACCACTGGGAAGACATTACTTCACTGTGTGCCTGTGTCTGTGTGCTGTGTCTCCCTCCCTGGTGCACAACAATAGGACTGGGATTGAACTCAAGCAATGAATTCCTAGAGTAGGAAGGGAAGTCTGTTTCTACATCTGCAAGTTTCCTGTGTGGCTCCTTTTTAATCCGGGATACAGACCTTTTATCTGCCAGAATACACCTGTCTTTGGTCACAGATGCTTTTTTTGCACTGATGATTTATCCACATGACACTGCCTGAAGCATCTTTTACAAACCTCATATCAGAGATGGCAGGAACAGGCAAGAATTTCAAGGGAGAATTTAGGAACCATGAGGTAACAGACAGAAGGTATGTGCTTATTCTAGAGTCTCTGTCTGACCAAGCCACCTGTGCAACCCTCAGGACCCAAACTGTGATCGTGGCAGGGGGTGGAATGAGATGATCTTTAAGGTCCCTTCCAATCCAAACCATTCTATGATCCTATGATGGTGTTTGTTCGTTAATTACAGTGGATCAACCACTTGCATATGGGCTTATAAAGTAGAGAGGTCTTTATCAGTGTTAGTTTTCTGAACTGTGTTTACAGTCAAGAGATCAAAATCGGTGCTTAGAACTGAGTTACACTGACAAGTACTTACAGAACTTCAACTTGCCCTGTTTATCATCCATCTTATGCTGAGAAGGTTGTGTGACAAGCGCCCATTTCTCTCCATTGCCTGTTAAATCAGTCATTATGGAGGTCTGAAGTTAGATTCTATGAATTCTGTTGATAATAATGACCAAATCTTCCCAATCCAGGCATAAACCAACCTGTAGGCTCCATAAAAAACCTTTTCCCCAAATGGAGCAGCCAAGGCTAAAGGGGTTGATGGTAACCTACTATGAATTCAGTCACCTCAGGGAAGCTGAAAGCCTGGAAATGCCATTGAAAAAACTCAGGATCAGCTTTGGCAGGGGAAAGAAAGTCAAACTGCATTGGCATCATCTACTGAAAGGTTTTTTGGTAGACACAGTTACAGACAGGACAAACCTCCAACGGGTGAACCACTGGTATATTCCTTGGAAAAGCCTCTAGGATGTTTCCTTCTCAGCCCTCTGTAACACACAGCAAAGCTGTACATGTGGGGATGGTCTGCCTGGGAAGACAAACATAACAATAATTTTACTTGGGAAGAATTCCTGGTAACAGGGATTAAAAACCCACCCACACTGTACCCTAGACATGACATTAATGGCAGCTGAGCACGGATATTTGGTTGCCATTGGAACTCTCGGCTGAGATAGTGGCTCTAGGAGCAGAAATGTTCTCCAGGGCACTGTTGTGCTTGTGCAATCCTACTGCTTTTGCTTCCAGATCCAGCTGGATTAACAGGCTGGGGCTCTGTGTACCAGGGACCAATAGGGATCACAGTGTCTTTGGTAGTTGATGTGTTCCAATTCAAGAAAATCATTCCTTAGTATGCTATCCCTTTTCCTTCAGAGCACAGTTGTGCCGTGGGTTTTCCACAGCACACAGCACAGATCTGGACACTTCACCCTTGCTCATTAGAATTTTAGCCTCAAATTCCTACGAGTTCTTATTCACTGCTTTGTCTCCAGGGATGTGGTTTGTCTCTCTTGATTTCAGTGACTAAACCTCAATTCTCGAACCTAAACTGAGTCTAAGCAGCCCCTGTAGAGCTCTGGGTCCTTCCTTAAAGCCATTCCTTTCAAACTGCTCGGGGTTCCTGACTGGTGGGATAAATGGTTGTCTGGAATGGCCTTTTCCTCTCTGCTGACTCAGGAGGGAAGCCAGAGGACAAGTTAAGCCACATGGACTGTCTGAGGCAGTTAAACCTCAGCCTGGGGACGGTCAGTGAAGGTTAATCAGAGGAAAGATGCAAAACTTGCCGTAATGGAGCAGAAATTTCTATTATCTCTGTCAACCGCATTTTGGTGGTTTAAATGAGGACTCCTCCTTTTCTAACAATCCCAAGTTTAGTCATCCCCCCATCATTTGCTGGACTTCCATTCAGGTGGGAAATGGAGGGGAGGAAAAGTACCAGAATTTAACACCTACAGCTGTGAAAACATCATTAACTCTGAAACACATGTGGGAGCTACCTCCCCATCCCATAGTATGTTCATCCTGATGATTCCTACCTGCTTCTTTCAAAGCTATTTTGTCATCCCCAGAATTTCCAGGAAATCCCTCTTTAATAGCCAAAGAACAGAAGCGAAAGGAAAGTAAAATATGGATTGGACTTTGTCCAGGCAACTGGGTGACATAATGACTTGGATAGGATTAGTTTCTGGGAACAAGATTGAATAAAAGTATTTCTCTGCAAGCAGTTTGGTCATTGAAAAATGCGGGTTAAGGTTAAATTTAAAAATAATTAAGACTGAAAAATAATAACATGTTTGGAAAATGAAAATGCACGGACCTTTCTTGGCACAACGTTGTTTCAGAAGTATTGCTGCTTAAATGGAATTAGGGTTAAAAAAGAGAAAGAAACGTTAAAATTAAAGAGGAGAAGCTGAAAATGAAATTTTCTATCTGCCTGTCCAACCCTCTGTTTTCATGTCAGACAAAATGAAGGTGAAAAATCCCACTTAATTGACCAGAATGGCATTTTTGGTTTGTGTTTTTTAAAATAAAATATCAGTTATTTGCACAGTTCCACTTTTGAGTTCCTTGTTTCTATGGTGACACACAGTTCATTAAACCACACCATCTCTCTTTTTTTGGTTTGTTCAGATTTAAATACCATCAATCTTACCTTCCACTCCACGGTGCACACGATGTGCAGTGAAAAGCTGATCTGGGGCAAGTGGAGCTGTTTCTTTAATAGCCACTTACTTGCCTTTTTTTGTTGGTGTTTTTGCGGTTTATTTTTGTTTGATTGGGGGTTTTTGTTTTGTTTTGTGGGGTTTTTTTAATGAACGTTTTCAAATACAAAGTGCAGTGGATGCACCCTGGTGTAAAATGTCCCTACCCATGATGGGGGCGGAACGGGGTGATGTTTGAGGTCGCTCCCAACCCCAACCATTCCACGATTCCATGATTTTAGATGCCTTTGCAATTGATTTCACCTCTTGGCCGAGGTAAAAGCCCTTGGAATTGCAGTCATGTTATACCAGGTCACTGCAGTTAAAACATGAATGATGAGCAGCAGCAAAACTCGTGCACATGAATGACTGATGGTTTCATCTGTCAGTATCTGGACTGCTGGAAGTTGTGACAACATGCAATCATCTCATTTTTAAATATCTCTAGTACCGTGGAGGGGGGGAAAATCCCCAAAAGATTTTTAAAATCATCTGAATTGTAACTGAGGGACCATTTCTGATGGCTGGCTCCTTTCAGAGCATGTGCTGGTACAGCCCAGCAGGCACTTGCTGCAGTCTCCTCCGGGGCTGAAACAAAAAGTGTTTCCTTGCATGAAAACTGTGTTTTCATAAAGATCCTACAAACCTGTTATGCTCCTGTAGGAATGGGTGAGTCAGGTGTCAGACAACTGGATATTCTTTTGAAAGGTAATTCAGCGAAAAGGCTCTTTTGTTCCTGTTCCCGTGGCGTGTTCTGTGCTGGCTGCTGGATTTTCTGACACAGTGAGGTTTTATTGCTTCTTTGGGTTTTTAGAAAACACAGCAGTGAGAGAGCGAGTTCGTTCCTTGTGGAATCAATGGCACACTTGACTGGTTTCTAGGATCTCTATTTCCAGAGGTGAAACATGGATAAAGACAGCACTGATTGTCTTTGGATTTCTCCTCACTGGCAGTGATTACATTTCAGAGGAAACCTGGATAAACCCTAGACTTTGCCTGTATTGCTTTCCAGTGTCCAATAAGCTCCTGAAGCAAGAGAATTAGGGAATTACTTTGGAGATTTTTAGGACCAGATGCAGATGCACCTAAACACAAGAGTCCCTGTATTCCTTAGGGTATCAAGACACTCTGACATGGGGCCTACAGAAGATTTGTGTCCATCCAGACTGGCAACTCTATCTCAGTGCATCTTAAATTGCAGTAGACCCCTGTTTTTGGAAAAATAAATTAAATCCTTATAGTGGAAATACCTGATGCAGCTTTCTAAAAATCCCATGTTCAGTCTAAGTCACCCAAGCTCCCTGAATAATCAGTGGTGGAAAACAGAAGACTTCTAAGTGTAAACTATTTCCCAGAGACACCTTCCTTTAACCACTGGAGTTACTCTCAAGGCTTCATAAATACATTGATTGTGTGGGATTCCTGTGGAGGAAATGAGGCTCTGGGGAATGGGATTTATTGTTCAGACAGAGACACCCAGAGCCATTTGGAATTCCTTGGCTGCCTGAGGCACCCACACAGGGCTGGAGGAAGAGGCACAGACTTACTGGAGCGACAGTATTGGGGTGGCAGCAGCAGGTCAGATCAGGGGGGTCCAGAGGAGGGGGCTCAGGTGGCCCCAGTGAGATGCACCTCAGGTTTTCATTCTCACATCTACATCTGGGTTTCTTAGCCTGAACCTAAAGAGCTGTGGGACTCACTGAATCAGGGTGGGGAATCACTGTCACGGGTTGCCCAGAAAAGCTGTGGCTGCCCCAATCCTTGGAAATTTCAAGGCCGGGTTGGATGAGGCTTGGAACAACCTGCTGCAGTTGAAGATGTCTCTGGTCATTGCGGGGAGGTTGGACTGGGTGATCTTTGAAGATTCCTTCCAACCCAAACCATTCCATGATTCCATGAATCTCAGTGAAAAGAGATGGGCATCTCCAGAGACCCAGTTGTGTTTCCTAAGAGAGTCCTCAAGAAAAGATGAAAGGAGGTTTGTTTGCTGAAGGATGTTAATTAACCTCTGAAAAAATACATTGATTGTAGACAGAAAGGAAAAAAGATTACTGAAGTGAATTATTCTTAGAACTGGCAAACAGAGTCATGTTTGGTTGTTTTTAACAGATAAACTGTGGGATTACTGCACACACACATCCACGAAATTTGCTTGGTTTAGTCCACAAAGGCAAGGAAAGGACACTACAACAAATAATTTATGATTTCTGCTTGAGCTTATGAAAGTCTGAAAGGGTGTAAAAAGATGCTGGTACATGTTAATAGTTAATATGGACAGAATACAAATTGTTGATCCTTTCTGTAATCCCTCAGGTTTGGGCTTCTGTAGCTAATTAACTCATTAAGTATGGGCAGTGAATATACCAGGATCTACCACTGTGGACTAACACAAGGATTTCCTGCCTGTGTTAAGGACATGTTTATCACCCTGGAATTATGAAGGATCTCCTATGAACCAGCCCATTTCCATTCTACCTCATAATAGCTCCCCATTTGTAATGATGTTCCCCATTGCTGGCAGTGAAAATTAGGATCCTTATTCCCTCTGGCTTTGTGTTGGGAAGGAGCAGAAAAGGGATTGGAGTCACTAGAGCAGAGATAAAGGTGTGACACTGGCTTTTCAACACTCCCACTAGTGGGAGAATGGGAATAGTGAAGGGAACAAGAAATTCCAACGGCTTTCTGCTAAAAACTTCATCTGGAAGATTTTCTGTACCCAACCTGAAAATCACTTCCTTTTCACCACCATTTGGACTTCTGGAGGAACATTCTGACATCCCACACTTTGCGTGTTTAGAATCACTGCTTTTGGTATCTGCCTGTATTTTAGGATCACTTGGAAAACTCCAGTCATAGATCAAGTGCTGTTAGACCGAAGACCCAAGAGAGTCTTTTTAGCCTGTTGTTTACCAGGAAATGTTTTGGGTTTTTTTTGTTTTATGAGATTTCATCAAAATCTCAGTGAGATTTTCATTCTCACAGAGATGGCCAGTGATTAAAACTGCCCAACTGTACAATTCTATTTCTTGTTTCATCCACTACTCCTTAATACACCTCACAAACTTAAGCCAAGAACTTCATTACAGGGAACTGCCCACTCAATAATGCATGCAGTCGAATAAGTGCAATAATTTGGCCTCCTGACAGGTTTTGCACATTGATTTTTCCTCAGCAAAATAAAACTGGAGCGCAGCAAGTTAAATCATCTTCAGATGGACCAGCAAGTTACAGCCCTATAACAAGTTATTAAATACTCCATCTACTCGGTGGGAGAAAAATACTTGTATGCGCTCATCTCACCATGGCCAAAACGAGGTAATTCAGTTTTACTGACCTCCAGAAGCAGAAGCACAAAGTAACTTGCATTCATATCTCACATGTCCGTGGCAGGGAAACTGGAATTAAATGGTCCTCAGGGTCCCTCTCAACCCAAACCACTGTGTGATTCCATAGAACGCCTTAAATCAACTCCCTCAGACCTTGCTAAGCCCTATTTTTTTTCTCCCCACACAGCTCTTGGCCTTTTCTGTCACTGGAAGATCAAGGCAGCAAGAACTGCATCTCCAGTCTTTATTGTAGTTTGGAGGGAGGATGAGGGTGGGGAAGGGAGAGCCTTGGTTTTGCTGGCTCAGAGCTGGAGGGGGAATTTGCTCCTGAGAAAAAGGGAGGGAAAGAAAACGTGCAATTCCTTCCTCAGATTCCTTACATGAAACAGGAGGAACAGGAGAGTAAAAAAGGGAAAATTCTCTCCTGCAGCTTTTCCAGCTTTTTGTTTTAGAAAAAAAAAAAAAAAAAAAGCAGGAAAGAAGAACTCCTCTCATGTTTTGCTTTGGGGGTCGTAAAGCTGAATATTTCATTCCAGAGGGAAGAATTTTGCATGCTGTGCTAGAAAACAAATTAACTTGGCCTGGGCTGTTTTGCTTCCCAGCTTGAGATTTCATTTTTTAATATGAATTCCACCACGGAAATCGGTTATTCCGTGGTGCAGGAATAGTTTAGCAATGCCTCTTCAATTTAAAGGCGAAATAAATCTCACTTTGGGTGGCTGAAAGCAGAATGTTGTCTCAAAGTGGACATAAAAGGCTCCTCCATGGCAAAAAGTTTAAAAAAAAAGAAAAAGAGAAATTAAAAAAGAGGGGAAAGAAGCTGATTTGAACAGCTCATCCTTTATAACTATTTTAAGATAATATGTTAAGATATTTCAGAAGTAAGATAGTAGACTTTCCTCCCTCATTTCATATCTACAGGAACACTGAATATTAGAGTCCATTTATTTTTTTCTAATTTAATCCAGTACCCTGCAAAAGAGTTGGAAAGGGATAGAATTTAGAAAACTTGCCAAAAGGATCTCAGTGAAAAGAAATGCTTTTTCTTTCTCTTTTCCATTCTGATTTTTGCCCCTGGATGCCACGAAGACTGGTGATTCTGCCAGCTCAGTGAATATCTAATGTCTTATAAATGATTCACAGGTGAATCAAAGTAATTACCCGTCTCTTGCACCACGCGGCAAACCTGGAGTTTAGAGGCATTTTTCGTTTTTAACATGGGTATTTTCGAGCCTCAAACACCCAAACAGAGCTCCTGTTCCAGCTGATAATGTATTTACAGCTTGTTTTGATCCCTGACGAGCCACAGAAAATTCCTCAGCTAAACGCACTTTCCAGCAAAATAAAGAGCAGCAAATATTTCGGCTGCAAAGGGGAGGTTCTGCTGCAGCACCGGGAACAGCTCCCTCCCTCCTCCGGGTGGAATTCCGCTCCAAATCCACCCTCAGCTCCCGCTGAATTCCACGGGGAAGGGAACTGCGCTGGGCTCTGGGTTTAGGGATAAAAACGGGCTCCTGGGGGAACAATTCCATCGCTGGATGTTAGACATGGAAGCTCTTGGCCAAATTAGCTGCCTGGGCTCCCAGGGCTCCTTGTACAGCTGATGGATACAGAGATTTACATCCAGTTTGCATATTAAAAATAAACTGAATTAAAGCGCCTTAATATGCAAAGTGAGTTCACTGAAGGCATATCCAAAACCTCAGAGAGCTCAGCTGCCTCTTCCGCTTCCCACTCCTGGAATTCCTCTTTCCTCAGAGTTCATAATCACTTTTTCTTGTTTTCTGGTTGGTGTTTTGTTGGTTTTTTCCCTTGGTTTTGGTTGGTTGGGTTTTGTTTGGTTGTTTTATTTGGTTGTTTCCTTTTTTTTTTTTTTTTTAAATGTGGGGTATTTTTTTCAGTGTTTGGGGTTTTTTTTCAGAGGGATTTTGTTTCTCTGGGTTTTGTTTGGGGTTTTGGGGGTTTGTCAGGTTTTTGTTGGGTTTCTTTTAGTAGGGCTTGGTGGAGGTTGTGGTAGGGTTTTTTGTTTGTGTTTTGCTTGGTTGGTTTGGTAGGGTTTTGTTGCTTTTTTAGGGTTTGGGGGTTTTCAGTTGGTCTTTTAGTTTATGTTTTCTTCAAGTTTTTTGTTGTGCTGGGGTTTTTTGGGGTCTTTTTTTAGTAGGGTTTTTATTTGTATTTTATTTGGTTTGGTTTGTTGTTTCTTGGGGTTTTTTGTTGGGGTTTAGGTTTTTTAGAGTTTTTTGTGTTTTGTTTGTTTGGTTTGGTTGGGGTTTTGTTGGCATATTTTTGGTAGGACTTGGGGATTTTTTTGGTAGGGTTTTATGTTTGTGGTTTATTTGGTTTGGCTGGTTGGTTTTTTGCTTGTTTCGGATTTTTTAGGGTTTTTTTCATAGGTTTTTCTTTTATTTGTGTTTGTTTGTTTTGGTTGGTTGGTTTTGGGTTTTTTTGTAGGGTTTGGGGTTTTTTTGTAAATTTTTTTATTTGTGTTTTGTTTTGTGGGGAGTTTATTGTTTTTTTAGTGTTTGGGGTTTTTTATAGAGTTTTTTGTGGTTTTCTTTTTTGTTTGCTTTTGTTTGTTGGGGTCTTTCTTTGGTAGAGTTTTTTGTTTGGTTTGATTGGTTGGTTTTTTAGTTGGGGTTTTTTTTTGGGTACAGGTTGGGATTTTTTTTATAGGGTTTTCTGTGTCTTGATTGTGTTTTTTATTTTGTTATTTTGTGAGTTGTTTTAGTAGGGTTTGAGGATGTTTTTGGGAGGGTTTTCTGTCTGATAAAATTTTTGGGTTTTTTTTGTTATTTTATTGGGGGGTTGTTTTTTTTGTTAGGGTTTGAGGGTATTTTGGCAGGGTTTTTTGGTTTTATTTTCTCTGTTTTGGTTAGGGTTTTTTTCCTGGGATTTTTTTTTTTGGTAGGGTTTGGGCTTTTTCTTTTGTAGGATTTTGTGTTTTGTTTGCTTTGTTGGGTTTTCGGGGTATTTTTCTTAGAATTTGGGAGGTTTGGGCAGTTTTTTTGGGTTTTTTTCTTTGTTTTGGTAGTTTGGGGTTTTTTGTAGGATTTGGGGTTTTTCTTTTGTAGGGTTTTGTGTTTGCTTTGTTTTATTGGAGTTTTTTGGTAGGGTTTGGGGCTTTTTTTGGTATGTTTTGTGTTTGTATTTTGCTTGTTTGTTTTGGCTGGTGTTTTTTTTTGCTTGTTTGAGCTTTTTAGCATTTTGGGATGTTTTGGTAGGGTTTTGGTTTGTTTGGGTTTTGTTTGGGGTTTTTTTGGGTAGGGTTTTTTTTCTTATGTTTTGTTTGTTGCGGGGTTTTTTGTAGGGTTTGGATTGGGTTTTTTGGTAGAGCTTTTTGTTTGGTTTTTTTTTGGTGTGGTTTTTTGCTTGTGTTTTGGTTCTGTTTTTTTCTTTTTGGTTGGTTATGTTTTGTTTGGTTTGGGGTTTTTTTTTGTGGTGTTTTTTGAGTAAACCAAGTGGGACCCCTACCCAAATAATGCAACATCATTTAGAAGGGTGCAATTTTCCCTCTTCAGGACTAGATACTTGCATCTTATGGACAAGCACCTACAGATGCTTTTCTTATTGATCCTTTTCCTTGCCTTTCTGATTACCCTAAAAGCCACTTCAGCCTTCCAGAGCACTTTTGGTAATCAAGCCATACATTTGCTGCTCACATACTCGCTGGAATCGATTGGTTTGTGTCCTTTGCAGGAAAACAAATCGAAGGAAGCAGAGGAAAAACAACACAACCAGAAATCCCAACCCAAACAAAAGGCCGGATCGGAATAATCCAGCAGTGAGTCCCTCACCAGGAGCTGGGTGAAAAAATCACTGGACACAGAAACCAACACTCAAGGAAATGCTTTAGGAGAAGAAAAAAAGCCCCAATAATTAGGGTGTGTAATGAGTATTCTCAAGCCGTGTGTCCAGAGCAAGGCCAGGGTGAAATAATGACCACAAACAATTAATGAAATGTGCTGGAGGATTGCTGTGCATATTTTATTCCCAGCACAGGAAAGGATTTGAATCTGCTCCAGGTTTTTTGGCCAGAAAGCCAAATGATTAATACAATTCTGCCCCTTCTCTGTTGACCTGCACACTGCCTAAACCAGAACCCACTGTTATCATAACTGAATAAGCTTGAACAGAACTCAGTAGAGTGGACTATTCCATAATTGTCTTCACGCAGGAGAGACCAGAATTCCTGATTCCTCCAGACTGAGAGCTGATCATTTCCAGTGTTATATTACTGCAGCTGACCCTTCTGTTCACAGGAACAAGATTTCTCAGCTGGGTTATAAATTAAGAGGATTTTGTGTGTTTCCTAATTTTTCTTCTACATGTACCTTAAATAGACTATGGGCAGATTAATCTACCTGAAGATATATATATATAAATATAAACTTACACTCTATAGCTGTATAAACACACACCTGTAGCTGTAAAAAAGTCCTACATCTAACTGAGATTTAAATTAGGAGTTAATTTTTTAAATCGGGCCCGTTCACTCTCAGAAATTTGTTAGTCTTTTTATATGGCAGTGATGTTATCACCATCCCTGCAAGTTGTAAATCATCAAAGAACTGAAAAATAGAGAAGTTTCTGGATCTTTATAACTCAAACATGAAGAATTTGGCCCTGTAATATCCTTTTTTTTTCGTGCTTTGTCCATCTTACAAGTATATCCCAGGCAATGAGAACTCTCAAAATTGCTTTTAGATATTTTAGTTATGGTTTGGTTTGTCTAGGTGCAGGGAATAATCCCTATGACCTCCACACGTCCCTTTAGGCTTATTTTTCCCTTTTCCCATAATTATTCTGCATTCCAATAAGGAACATCAGTTAAAAAAAAAATAATTGATTTTGTGTATGCAAATTTTCACTGGCATTAATTACTTCAGATGGGAAGGAGTTACCAGCCCCCAAATATTCCTGAGCAAGACCACAGGCCAGTTTCTCTCCCTGCTAGATCTGTAACTATTTCTAGCAAGAAGAGAGGGAGAGGGAATAATATAACAATATAATAAAATACTTAACCCTTTTTCACATTTCTTTTTTAACCCATGTGTAAATTCCCCAGATCAACATCTCTGACTGACTGCAGCTTCACACATGCAGAAACTTCTTGGCCCATTTGGAATTAACTCTTCATTTGCATGAGTGAGCCAAAGGAATTGAGGATGTGCAGACCTCTTCTTTTTTCCCCCAATTACGGTTAAAATCCACGCTCTTTCCAAAATATTTCTTCCTGAAATGCTGCTGTGATGGCTTTTATGGAGGCAGTGACTAATCCAGCAGGGTTGGAGGTTTGATACGTAGCCCTGTGTGTTCTTGACATTATTATTCCTGTACCACAAATTGTCACTGTTGCCTTTGTGAGATCTCGTGTATTTTGTAGCTTGTCCAGTGGAGAGTTGTGAGCAGGGTGCACTTTATTTTGGATTAAATTTATATGGCCTCTGCTTGCTGGTGGTAGAGCTGGTGTGGGTGGGCTGGCACTGGTGGTTCCTTCCCAGACAACATTCCATTCCATTTCTTCCCCTCTTCCCTCTGCAAACAGGGCAATAAAAGAGAGAGGGGGTGACCTCTTATTCAGGCAGATAGTGACAGGCAAGGGGAATCACTTTAAAATAAAAGAGGAGATTTGGATTGGATATTAGGGAGAAATTCTTCCCTGGGAGGGTGGGCAGGCCCTGGCACAGGTTGCCCAGAGAAGCTGTGGCTGCCCCTGGATCC
>JAWMRA010000078.1:1978794-1996311 GCA_035584735.1 Pseudotriccus pelzelni | reverse complement strand
GTTGGATGGGGCTTGGAGCAACCTGGGCTGGTGGAAGGTGTCCCTGCCCATGGCAGGGGGTGGGACTGGATGATCTTCAATGTCCCTTCCAACCCAACCATTCTATGAATGGTCACTCTGGTTCTCCATGCTTCCCTAGCACCTCCTTTGTCCTCCTTCCTCAAGCACTCCACCTCCTTTTTCACCTCTTGATACCCCTCACGTGATATTTTCACCAGTTTTCTTTATTCTCTGTCACACTGACCAGAATTTCCAGGTTTGGGGTTTTTTTCACTCTCTGAACACACGGAGGGCAGTCAGGGAAGTTCAGCACAGACCAGGAGACAGCCTTTGTTAACCCCTGACAGTGTTTGTGTACTGTTGAGGGGTGTGAAATGCAATATGTTAACGTGCCCCTGCACAGGGTGGGAACTGGCTTGTTGTAATGTCTTTATTTCCTTTGTTTCCTCCACTAGATCATAAGGTCCCGTGGGCTCTAATAAGGAATTGTTTGAGTCACCACTAGACCAATTTCCAGCAGAGATTATGGATTTTACACACTGGAAGAAATTAAGTTATTTAATTCAGTCATTTCTCATTCTCAGAAGGTTTGAAGGAGTAAACAAGGAGCAAATGCCTCTCCAGAGTATCCACACTGGCGTCACCGTGGTTATATCAGGAGAGAATTTGGCCCAGGTTCTGTTCTAAGTTGTCTTCTACTACAGCCTTGCCTTTTCCACTGAGATAACTCTATTTATAAACACCAGAAAAGCAACAAAGAGTGGGAGCACAGGGGTCAGGATTTACAGTGTCACCACTCACTGTGTTTTGTTTGGGTTTGTTTTCCTGCTGTAAAAAGAGCCACCCTGAAACCAAAATAATACAAATTTTAAAAATTCCTTTTGAGGGATCTTATCGTATGTGTAACATAATTTAATTAACCTTCTGAAATTATCAATCATATAGGCTTGAGGTCAGCTGCTATTTTCAGTGGTTTAATGTCTGCCTCGTTTTTCTTTTGGTCTGTTTATCCTTTTAAAAAGAAGTCAAAATTCCTGACAAATGTTTTTCACTGGGCAATTATTGACCTCAGGCTTTGCCTGAATAAATCCCATCCAAAATCCTGTTCTCCTGTGTTGGGATTTTGTAAGACTGAAGTATAACCTCGTAACTCAGACACTGTTTCAAGGTTAGTGTCACATTTTAGTCCCACTTTAGTGCTGCTATGAGATTAGTTAGAAATGAACCAATCAAAGAAAGGCATTGTCATTTTTTTTCTTTTGAGACAGAAAAGATTTGAAGCCCTGAATTTATTATTGGGAATCCTCAAGGCTCAAGAGACCTGCTATTAAATCTCCTCATCTTCTTCCATGCGATGAAATCCTCTCTCCATTCTCAGAGGAATGCAGACTCCAAAATACTGAAAAGAGAGTCTGAAAACATTTCTGCTTTCTCTGTCTCCATAGCAACTCTTTATCCCACTGATCCTTACAGATGTCTCCTTCACAGGCACCCAAAAATTCCTAATGGGCCGGATATCCCTCCTTGGGTGGTAAAAGTGGCACTGACGAGCTCAGCCACCCAGCTTGGAAAGATTCCTTACCTACAGCCTTAGCTGAAAGCCAGGGGTCAGTATGAGACACATCAGCACTTGCGGGAGGAATATATTGCATACACAATATTTCATATATATGTATTTATTTATTTTTATCCAGTTCCTCCATCAGCACTACCAGTTGGTTAGGCTTAGCTAATGTTGTTCATTGAAACTATTCAGAAAGACAATTTGTCCTCAGTAAATCCCTTTTTATGGGCAGGTTATATCCCTTTTCATGGGCAGGTTGTGCCTGTGAAGTGCACTATCCCTTTGGAAATGATCTGACCAAGGAAAGTAAGGCTGTGTGGAAGAGGAACACACCTTTATGGTTCTTATTCTCTTGGGTTCTTCTCAAACTCTGCCTTAACTCTGCCTCCCTCAGCCCGTGCTTTTATCGTGCTCTCCCCAGAAATTACTTATGTGAGGAGGGAAATTTGTGGCCCTGGGATGGATGAAAAGCCTGCAAGGCACTGCTGGACCAGCCTCCCTTTTCCCCACTGTCTCAGCTCGGAGAACTGCTGAGAGATGGAGCTGATGCAGTGCAGGATGTTGTCCTCTCCTTCCAGGAAGGGGGAAGCGAGTCAGGAGGGCTGGTGGTGGGGTAGGACGATGATGCTTTGGCTGCCCCAACAATAAAGGAACGAGGGGCACCAGCTGGTGCCAGGCAGGACCCCAGGACCCCCCACATCCCTCCTCCCGAGCAATGCCAGAGTATCTGCCGCTGGTGAGCTTGGCACCGGCTCAGCTTCTGGCAGCTCGGGAGTGTCATCCCGTCCTCCAGCAGCGCTGGAGTCAAATCTCCCCGTCCTCTCAGTAATCCCCCAAGGTCTCTCTGCCTCCAGAACACCAAAGTGGTGACTTTCTCAGGGGAGGAATAGCCAAACTTTTCCCCTTTTTTTTCATTGCATTTAAAGAAAGTCTAAAACAGCAACAACCCCTCTGCATTTCCCAGCCCGTTGGCTTTTTACTCCGGTGCATAATTAGACAAAGGAATGTTCCGAGATTTTGCCAA
Source organism: Pseudotriccus pelzelni (assembly GCA_035584735.1). NCBI lineage: Eukaryota > Metazoa > Chordata > Aves > Passeriformes > Tyrannidae > Pseudotriccus > Pseudotriccus pelzelni. The sequence continues at coordinate 1,993,723 of JAWMRA010000078.1, read as the reverse complement.
GCTGAAGTTTCCCTTTAAAACTCTTCAAAGCTCACCTAAGGCCGATTGGCTGGCAGCACTTAAAGGATTCGGGAGGTTTTCTTGGATGAGGTTTTTTCTTGGCGGGTATCAATGCAGGAACAGCAGCGAGTGTGAGCTTGGAAATAAATATCCTGTGACTGTAAAGAGCTAAACAGCTTTAAAAGGAGAGGAAGAGTTTGCACCTCTCCGATTATAAATAACAGCTCCTGTAATTTGAAAGCTGATCTTTGCCTGTGTATCAAGTCTTCAAGGAAAAAAAACCCCATGCTGTAAAATTCAGCATATTTCATAAAGATGCTTTATTTTGTAAATTGTTTTATAATATTCATAAGTATAGCTACAAGGTATAAATATATATTATATAAAATGGTAATATAAGAACATGTCGTGTATAAGTACGATTCAATACATAATTGTATGATAAATATTTATATAATATTATATGTATTTAGGAAATTATATGCAACAACTATGTATTTATAGTAATGCATGTATTAAATTTATAATGAAATAATATTATTATCATTGCATACTGTTTATCTATAAAAATAATATGCTTGAAGATCCATCATTCCAATCCAAAAACCTCTGTGATTTGGGTACTTGCCCTTTTAGTTTTTAATATATTCTGTGGTTAACCTGGTGCATTAGAAGTGAAATATCTCAAATAATGTTTCTGATGTTCTCTTTCACAAATTAACCTGATATTTTTAATAGTTTTTTTTGCAAACAGTTCTGCACTTAGAACATCTTAGATCCCTGCAAATGCTATCCCATAACACAACTCACTTTGCTGATAACGCTGGACCAGTAGAAAGTGCTGGTTTAAGTATCATTACATGAACAATGGATTCTAAATAATCATAAATGATGATTAATATAGTCTTGAGTTCAACTTTATACTGGCACAGCAGTTATTTAAAAAAGGGAATGGAAGGTGTTAAGGTGGATCAACTTGTTGGTGAGTTTGATCCCAGTTTATTTTCTTCACACACCCCTCCAGCAGAGTCACTTGGACTATCTGTGTGGAATTCCTCTAATTCCAGCTGGTTTAAGCCTAAACTTTGGCTCTCTCTTGATGCCTTTCCTAATCAGGGAAGGTGATTAATGAATGTAATTTATCTTAAGTTGCCCTGAGAAGTGGTGGATCTCCCACCCCTGGAAGTGTCCAAGGCCAGGTTGGATGGGGCTTGGAGCAATCTGGGATAGTGGAACAAGTCCTGATGAACAGGAAAATTAATTCTTAGTGTAACAGCTGGTACAAATAACATGATGAAAGCACAAGTAGACTTTGTTCAAATAATTCCAAAATTTATCAGGAGCAGAACTGGGAAGGAAAAAGAACCTTTCCCTTCTCTCTGCTCAGCTTTCCCCTGTACTCCGTCCTTCATGCCTGCTTTGTATATGTGACACTTTAAGGAAGGAGCAAGTTTGGATTTTTTGCTTATGCATGATCAGCTATTCTCTTTTCCAGCACAGAATATCTTCCTTTAGTGTTTTTCTTAATTTTTGGACGTATTTCCTATTTTATAGCTTACTCTGGAATTTCAGTTGCTGTTACATTTCTACTCTCTTATGGTCCTGACTTCTAAAAGAACCTATAGAATCCCAGAACCACAGAATGGTTTGGGTTGGAAGGGACATCAAGGATCATCTCATTCCACCCCCTGCCCTGGGCAGGGACACCTTCCACCAGCCCAGGTTGCTCCAACCTGGCCTTGGACACTTCCAGGGATCCAGGGGCAGCCACAGCTTCTCTGGGCAACCTGTGCCAGGACCTCACAGGCAAGAATTTCCTCCCAGTGTCCCATCTAACCCTGCCCTCTGTCAGTGGGAAGCCACTTCCCCTTGTCCTGTCCCTCCTGTCTGCAGCCCAGAATTTGCCTCTCTGGGCTGTGAACACACCTTGCTGAATCTGACAAGAGTTCCAGGTTTGCTGCCTGGCCCCAAACAGCCCCAGAAACCCCATTCCTGTAACAGGAACTCCTCTAAGATACCTGCACTTCGAAATGCCAAGTGCCTTAGAAAATCTGAGCCTCACACCCAGGCCAGCCTTAAGCCCTTATTTATTTTGGTATTTACCAGGATTTATGAAGGAACAGAGAGCACCCATCTCCTTTTCCCCCTCTCCCTGAAAGGCTTTTTATGTAGGATGCCCTTTAGAAGTTACTGTGCACCACATAACTCAGTTTAATATGCTGGCTTGTAGCATTGCATTTCCTTTGATATTACTCTCCTGAAGGCAATATGACCTTGAAGGTGATATTTTAAACTAATAAATGAGCAGAGGAACTGAAAATCAAACTGAATGTTGTAAGCCAGAAGGATGGATTTTCATCTCAAGCCTTTATTTCCCTACATGAAAAATACAGGAGTCTAACATTTATGTAATTACATTTTTCCTTGATTTGCCAAGGGAACAAGTTGTATGCAAATTCTTGTCTGTTCTTTTGTCTGGGTATGAATCCATAAATCCCTTTTGTCCATTGTCCTGTCAGGCCCTTTTTTTTTTTTAACTCCCCTTTTTTGTGAAAATGTTGTGCTGAGTATAAAAAAGATGTCAAAGCAGGAGTTGTCACCGAGAAGGAGTCAGGGAGGAGTTACCCACTGTCTTTGGAGCAGGGAATGAGTTACCACACATGGCCTTGCCATCCCAAAAAAACCCCACACCTCTGTTTTTGCATCTCCTCTTGCCAAAAAACTTGACAAGAGATGAGAGGAAGCATTTCTCACCAGGGCAGGGTAAGGACACAGGAGGACGTTGTGGAGACTGCAAAGAGGATTTAAATACAGAGTGTAAATGAGGATAAGATGGTAGAGGCACCACAAGAAAACAGGATGCAAATTTATAAAAAATAAGAGTTTGAACATAGTCCTGGTGGCACAGTGACTCTGTTGGTGGAAGATAAGAGGCTTTATCCTCAGTTGATTCAAAAATTCCATTCCTTGAACTCAGTGAACTTCAGCTATGGGGCTGCCTAAAATCTGGGGGTTTTATCTGCCCACTATCAAACTGTGACTCTCAAGGCAGCCCTAGACTGAGGAGAAAGGGAAGATAAGGCACCACAAGCAATTTCAGCAGAGCTGTTTATCACTGCTCTTCTGCCAGCATGGCTTGCTTTGAGTTTTTTGTTTTGGGTTTGTTGTTTTTTTTTTTTTCTCTTGGTGCTTGTCCAGAAACTTCAGGCGAGAGGGAGCCTTTCAGCTGCCAGGAGTAGCAGGTTAGAGAGTGTGTTTTCCTCCAAGAGGCTTAATTGGAAATGAAAGGTGGGAATAAGGTTTGTGTGGATCTCCGTGGAGGCAGGGGGACTAGAATGGTTTTGGCGTTAGGTTTAGTTTTAAAAATTCATCAGAAAATTCTGAAATCATAAATAAAAGAAACCATAAAAGTTTTCTCCTGGTTAAGACATGTAGCCTTTTTTTTGAAAGAGCTGTTTATATATTAATCTAGTTCTTAACCTCCTCCTACTGAGTGTAGTCAGTGGAGAGAGGCAACTCCACCTTTCAGGCCGATTGCCCTGGACTGCCACCTTAAAACGGGATTATCTCTGTCTGGAAAGTCTCTTTCCATGAACTACAGATGGAACTTTGCTTGGCTGAAAAGGGCGAAAGGGTAAGGCTAAGCCAGCTGAAGTTAAACCAATCTGGACTAATCCTGCAGCTGAACGATCATTTTGTGTTTCCTCAAAAGTCAGCAGCAAGGAATATTGGCTCCCAAGGGATCATCCAACCATCAAAGAAGAGGTAACTAACCAAGCTGAAGCACTTTTGTGCTCAGGCTACAAAGAGAACATAAGTACTTACTTACACCAAGTTTTAGTACTCTTATTTTATCTGAGATGAATCCCACAAAGTTTGCCAAACTGGAATCCCAGCCTGCAGGTTGCAGTGCAGGCATGGGAAGGGAAGGCAGGATTTGTGCTTCCTGGAAACAGCCTAAAGTTGCTCCAGGAGAGGTTTTAGATTGGATATTATGAAAAATGTCTTCACTGAAAGGGTGGTGAGGCACTGGAACAGGCTGCCCAGGGCAGTGGTGGGATCCCCATCGCTGGAAGTGTTCAAAAACCTGTGGATGTGGCACTTGGGGACATGGTCCATTGTTGGGCTTGGCAGTGCTGGGTTAGTGGTTGGGCTTGATGACTTTAGAGGGCTTTTCCAGCCTTAATGACTCTGTGATTATGTTTCATTTTCAAGACCATCCTTTAGCAAGGCCACTATTTGTTCTTATCTTTTTTTTTTTTTTTTTGCTCTGGCCCACACGAAATCTTATTCTTCAAAGTTGTTTTGTTGTGTTTTTTGTTTTTTTTTTTTAATTACTGATTTCTAACACGCTAAAAATCAGGTAAATTGCCCACCTGAAGCTGCACCTTTCTGCTTGCAGTGTGTAAGCTGCCCCTTCCAAAGCCTGCTCGGGCATCCCTACGTCACAGGGCAGCGGAGACACCCTGTCCATGCCAGAGGGGGCCCTGCTGGGCAGTTTCACACTCAAGTCACTTTGATTTCCGTGGGCAGATTTCCCCCAGCAGGAGTTTCTGGCTGTTATCACGGTTTACAAATGCAGGGAGATTGCACACACACACTGGCCTTCGTTCCATTTAATTTTATTTTGTTGTGTTTTTTTTTTGTCATCCTTCTCTTCGTTCCTCTAAATTGCGCGTTTCCAATCTGCTTTTCCAAGCGGGATCGGGCAATTTATTGGTGGTGAATTCTTTACAGTCTCCATCACTCAGCTATTTTAGTAACTAAGGTAAATTACTCGACTTGCTGCTCCTTTCCCCCTCTCTCCCAGTGTCAGCACATCAGTGTTTTCGAGCACAATGAACTTATAATGACTTTTTAAATGGGGCTGTTTTTTCTCTCGGCGTGGTGTTGCTACAAAAACATCCACCTGGTGTAACTGAATTTCAGACACTCTGCTATGAAATATTTATGCTGTGGCTTCACTCCCTGGTCTGCAGTGTGAGGATTTCCTTGCACTTCTCCGGGCTGGTTTGCAGCCTCTGTTGCTATCCCAGCGTTTGGAAGACAAACGATGTTGATTTAATAATTAGGAATAAGAAACTTAATTTAAGCCGGGCTAACAGGTGGTTCTCCAAAGATCTCATTAACTGCTTTGATTGTCTCTAGCACCTCTTGTAAGCAAATGTCTCATTAACATGGATATTTACATATCATTTACTTTTTCACCCAGGGCCAGACATCACAGAGCTGTAAACCTGTTGCTAACATCTTCAGATTTACATGGGAAATGTCATTCCTACTGTGTGGACAGACACAAATTATCAGAAAAGGCAATAAAATCTAATAGCACTCAATGTGATCTGGATTTCCATCTTTATTGGACAAACAGGATCAGAAAATCATGGAATATCCTGAGCTGGAAGGGACCCACAAGGATCATGGATTCCAGCTCCTGGCCCAGCACAGGACACCCCAATAATCCCACCCTGTGCCTGGGAGCTTTCAAACTTTTCAAACCCCGGCCTTTGAGACTTTTCGAGGTGTTCTAGTGAATCACAGCACTCATTTCATGGGATCCTCATCTGGCAAAGGAAACAACATCTGGGGTAGGGTGATAAAAAAAGAGGAGTAGGGGCAAATGTAAAGGATCTCTTTTTTCTTCCAGCTCCTGTTATGATTTAGTGAGGTTTTTTGCAGTAATATTGTACTTTGGTGGGTCTGTCAAAGCTGATGGATTTTGTGTAACAGGGTCAGGATTTTATATGATCATTATTTGTATTATGCAATCTGACACTGCATCCCTTAGTTTGAAAGAGTATTTATCCACTGTTTTGGCACGTGTCACCCTTGTATTGTGTTAACGTGCCGTTATTATCACGATGTTACACGTCAGAACAGCTTTGTTTGACACCGGCCCGGATCTCCAAACCCCACATCCCTCAGAACTGCTCTGCCCACCACACAGGGCTTATATTTTTGTGAGGAAACAGGATTTGACTCCCTGCCACTGAAGATGATGGAAAACAAGATGCCAATTCCAGTCCTGTGAACGTACATCCTCCACTGGTGGAAATGTGCTACTATCAGCAGAGCTGAGGAAGCCCACACTTGTGATGCTTTTACAAGTTCATCACCCATATCTCGTTATATTGGACTTGTGCCAGTCAGGAAGTAACATTTGGAAGTGGTTTTTAGTGAAATCTTATTTTTCTTGGCACACAGTCAAAGACAGAGCGTATTAATGGCAAACCACTTAGAAAATCCCAGAGCTGGTGGCATTTAGCAGTCGATAAGACTATGTGCTTGGTCTCAGCATCAAATGCAAGTAAACAGAGGTCCTTAAATCCAGTTACTCTGTCTTTTCCTGCTGAGGTGGAAGACAATCCCATTTGAGGTTCCTTCACTAAGTCATTTTTTTAAACATCAATAGGAGATTTTAGAGATTGCTCTGAGTTTTCTGTCCACTGGATAAGTCTTCCAGGTTTGTGAGCTGGTAAGATGGTGGTTTGCAGAATTACAGGAGGACTTGTCCTTCTTGGAAGCCAGTTGGTCATCAGAGGTCAAAATCCTCCTTTTGAGATTGTGAGTTTATATTCTGCAGAACAAAGACTGCAGTAAAGATGATGAGTGATGTTAAGACACTTCTTCACTAAAGAAGGACATTTCACAGTATATTGGTAGAAAATAAACAGCATTAAAGAGGTGAGTTTCCCTCACATATCCACAGAACTGGATCTAGGATGAAGCAGAAACTGTTTTTCAATTTTCAGACAATTTCCAAAATGTTCCAGCGCTCACCCAACCTTTGACAAGGATTAGAGCCAACAGGAATTCACAGAGTTTAATCAAAGATATGATCCATAAACAGTTTTAAAAATTAACCCAGAGTTTCTGAAAGGCAGCTGAATGGCAGCAGATTTCATACCCAAGGGAAAATTTGTTTCTCATATGTTGGAGTGATTAAACTGAGACTAAGGAGTGTCATCCTTCTGCAGGAGTAGAGTCTGGCCACCACTGTGCTACTACTTATTTTATTCTATTTCTCTGAATGAAAATTATTTTATTCCAGGGAAATCGATACTGTTTATTATTCTAAACAATCACCTTTTTATGTATAGGAGAAAGAACCCACTATAAAGCACAATAAGAGTGTGAAGAAAGGAATGGATTTCCACCATTAATGTCTTTTATCCCTCCTTCTCTCCTCTAGGTTGCCCAGGAATGTGGGACAACATTACATGCTGGAAACCTGCAAGTGTGGGGGAAATTGTCTTTGTCAAGTGTCCTGCACTGTTCAGATTTATCATCTCTGAAGATGGTAAAGTATCTTCTCTTTGTTCTCTGCCTCTGTCTGGGAAAGTTTCATGGCCCAGCACGAGTGTAAACCCTCATTTAGATCTTCTCTGTAAAGAGAAATTAAAAAACTGCAGTTGGGCTTCAGTTGAGGGAATAGAAAAGCGGGATGTTTGTGTGTAGATCTGTGTGTGTGTGCACAGGGATGGGAGGGAGTGTTTGAAAAAGCCTTCACAGATTATACGACATGAAAGTATCGCCAAAGGTAACTCCTAAAGGGAGTTTTCACTGAACTCAGTGAGACCTGAATCTGTGTTTGGGTTTTGGATAAAACAATATGAACCTGTTTTAGTAAATAATTAAAACTCAGAGCAGGTTCTGCTCGTGCTTAAGGAGAACACAGGTTGAGATGACCAGTGTGAGGAGCTCCATGCTGGGGGTCCAGGGAGGAGTCAGTGGGAATTGAAGATTTCTGGAGAGAGGCAGAAGCTCCATCAGGGTTTTCTGGGGTCTGTAGAAATGAGGCAGAAGCATCCTTGTGGCCCTGATAATTAACACAGCTTTGTCCATGTGCTCCCAGCACCCACCCAGGCTGGTGCACATCACTTCATTAGCACTGTCCTTCGAGGAGCAAGTTCATCATGGTTCCCCAGGACCCCTTTCTCCCAAAGATCATTTAACCAATTAATTATTTTATAGTCTTGAGTCCAAAATCCACCTTCCCTGCAGTGCCACATACAGAGCACAGTTTTTGGGAGGGCAGTGTTTCATGCCCAGCCCCAGGAATGCTGAAATCCTCCCTTTTAAATACATCCATTTCAGCTCATCCAGGCACAGGTTTTACAATAACTTCCAATTATACTTTTAAAAAGCATGTCCTGTGAAGCACCTGTGGGCACAGTGCAAATCAGGAGGTGAGTTAATCTGAAAGAGTGGGGAGGAGGAGTCTCGTTTTGGATATTTGGAAGTTACGTGTGAAAGCCAAAAGTGATCACGTGGATTTCGGGTTCAGTGATAGAAATCAGTGGGTACTTGTAGAAGGTGCTTTCTCTGCCCCCTCTCAGATGCTTGTTTTGAGAGGGATGAAGTCACTGGAGGGGGCTGCTCATCGTGTGAACTTCAGGAAGGAGTTTGACTGCCTGTAGTTGGGTGTCTGATTTCCATCTGCGCTAAAATGGGAAAAAATAAAAGACACTACGAGATGGAAATTATTCCCGCACAACCAGGCAGCATCCCTTCCTGGACCCTTCCCAGGATCCTTTCCTGCCTTCACTGCCTGTACATTCCATTCTTGCCCTTTAGTATGACCAGCAGGTCCTGACTCAGCTAAGCCCATCTCTTGCCTTCCTTGCCCTATTTCTTACCGTTGTGCCCTGTGGAAAACATCCTTAAACATCTGCCAGCTCTGCTCTTCTCCCTTGGCCCCGAGGGCAGTTTCTTAGGGGGTCCTGTTGGTTCATTCCTTGAACAGCTGGAATTTTGCTGTGCTAAGTTTTGGGGTCGTGGCTTTACCCTTTACCTGACCCTTGTGCCTCGGGGCTGCCAACTCCCCTAGTGTGGGATCGTGTCACACCTCACAAACAAGATTAACTTAATAAGATCAATTCTTAATCTAGGGTTTACCTTTTAATGAAAAATAATTTTTGAATGGAAAATAATTTTTTGGGATAAAAAACAATACAGGCTTTAGAAAAGCAAGTAAAATATATATATATATATATATGACAAAAAAAGTTCTATTATAGCTGGACATCTCAAAAAAAAGGGCTGAAATAATATTTTCAAGTTGTTTGCCTGGGGTTTACAGACCTCTTCACACACTGAACTTCACATTTGACCTGTAGCAGGGTTACAGTGTGACCCTGAAGGAGGAATAGTCCACCCAGTGTAAACATATGTCCTGCTTTATTTATCTCCTCACAGGATCACTGATAGAAGTGACAGCTGTTACCTCGTGTAGGGCTGGGCTTGAGGGGTTTTGGGGCATCTGTTCAGGAGGAACAAACCCAAGATTCATAATTCATTAGATAAACAAATAAACATTTAATCTGGAGCAGTTGGAATTCTCTCCAGACCGGGCTAGGTTTGCACCAGTGACCCCAAGGTGGAATTGTTGACATCTCTAATCACTCTCCTGAGTGAATCAGCAGGAGCTTTCACTATTATTGCTGCTAATTTTAATTAGCCAAGTCTGTCTGTTTCGACGAGGGTTTAATGAAAAAAGGCCACCTTTCATGATGGTTCCTGAAATAAAGGGTTATTAGAGAACTCTGATGTTTCTAAGACATGGCTAATCACATTTTAGGGATGGTTACAGTTTTCTCTGGCTGCTGCTGTGCTTCTAGAACGTGAAACTAGGCTGGGTACCAATCCTAGTATTTATTAAGAGCAAAATCGTTCTTAATACAGCGAATTTTTATATGACCATGCATCATTTTTGCAAACTGCAGCAATAACTTTGAATTACAATTTTGAAAAGTCTGTCCTATGAAGCACCTGTGGGCACAGTGTAATAAGTGGGAAGCCACAGGGTGACTTAATATTAAAATGTGGGGAGGAGATGCCTCACTTGGCTTTGGGTGTTTCAAAGTTAGGTATGGAAGTCTGAAGTGAACACATGGATTTCAGGTTCACTGAATAGAAATCAGTGGGAACTTGTACAAGATGCTTCCTCTGCCTCCTCTCAGATGCTTGTCTTGAGATGGATGAAGTCACTGAAGGGGTCTGCTCATTGTATGAATTTCAGAAAGGAACTTACCTGCCTTTCCTTGGGTGTCTGATTTCCATCTGTAGTAAAATGGGAAGAACTCAAAGAGACTACAGAATAAAAGTTAACTGGCTAAACTGTCACCTGGAGAGAGGCTTTTTTGAAAAATTAGCAATGGATTTAGCTAAAAATGCCAGCTGTGGCTGGTTTTAATATGCTCTGCTTTAACCTTCCCTGCAGTTGAACCAAGGAGTAACATTTGAGCTGCTCTCAACATCACGCAGAAAGCATAATGTTCAGTCCCGTTCTGGGTGTTTGGCAACCCTTCTAAAATGTCATTTCACCTCTCGGATCCCCCCCAGCTCACCAGAAATTTTTCATTCCTTCCTTCCAAATGCAAACTGCGAACAAAAACACCGTTCTCGAAATCTCCCCATATGGGAAAAGCATACCGGTTCCTGAGCCTTTTGTCCTCCAATAAGTAAGGGATTTACAATGGTTTCCTTCTAGGTGCTTCCTAAATACTAATTGCTTTTCCTCTCCATCACTGATTTCTTTGATTGATACCCACAAGCCTTATTTTCCCCAGGAGCTGTAACTCCCATGACCTCTCTGTTTCTCAAGTGCCTTCCCAGCTCTGGCTCCAGAGACACCCACTCCAGAACAAGGGATACTTAAAGCATTCGAAGGGATCTTAGCAAAGGAAGAAAGAAGAAAAACATGTCAAGCTGTGATGTTGCATTTCAGTAGGGCATAGGCAGACCTAAAGATGGCCCTGACATAGTGATCTGCTCTCCCAGCTGGAGAATTTTCTCTTTGTTCTTTTTCCCCCCTTTTTTTTTCCCTTTTATTTTTTTGGTTTGGTATTTTTTTGTTGTTTTTTTTTTCCCAGGCAGAGGTGATGCTGCCTGGCAATGGGAACCTACAGAAAGAAAGTCTGTGCTTTTTTTTCCTCTTTGTGCTGTCCAGCTGAGATATTCAGAGCCTATAAAGCCACATTACTCCAAAGGACAACTGACTGAAACTCAGTAGCCAGATCAGAAATAAAACGGTTTTAGGTCTTTGATTTGCAGTAAAAAAACACGTAATATAATACAAGGGATAATAGGCAGTTTCTGAGCATTGCCACATGCTCCCCATTTGGAAAATGCTTTCATTCCCAAATACAAATGATAAATATGAGGAGCTCCTACTGAATCTTCCAGCAATTCAGAATGTCTGGATCATTACCTGCTACAACACAAAAGATCATTACTACAAGACATGTAAGACAGAGAAAATATACATAAATTTTGCCAATGACACAAACCCCATCCTATGTTGATACCAGCATTAAGGGTTCCTAATTAAAATCCACTAGAAAAAAGAATTTATCCAGGTGTTAAAGAGTTTAAGGTGGAATTGTATCCTGTGCTCACATTTTTGAACCCAAACGTTTGCCTTGTTGCTAATCTGGGAGTTGCAGGACTTCAGTGCTCATCAACAACCTTTATTGTCCCAGGAAATTGAAAATAGTCTGTTACTGATCCCATTAAAAACACTCAGGGAAACACTCAAGTACTTGGTTATACTAATTAATTGATTAATTGATTCTGTAAGAACCCCAAGCCTCATATGTGCTGCACTAGAGATGCCATGGCTGGGCGGTGGGATTTAGGAATTCAGGGTTAATTGGATTTGGGAAGCCATCTGTGGCTTTGTTTTCCTCCTGCCTGGGCTTAGGTTTTATCCCTAATCAATCAGAATGAGATGACAAGAGAAGAGTTAATGAGAGAAGTGATGCTACATCTTCGTGGGTGGAAAGGCCTTCTGTGTCATTTCTGGGGAGACTGTCCTTGAGCTGACCATGTGCCACTGTGAAAATGGTACATAACTCTCAAACTGGGGGGAAAAAGACAGTAAAATTAATTGACTTCCCAAGGTGAAAGCTGCTGAAAATATTTGCAGATTACAATTTCTATTAATTTGGGCTATGAATTGATATTTTTTCATTTAGGGAGAACAAAAAGGTGACCAGATCAGGGGCCTTCTAAACACCAAAATGTCTCTGGAAGATCGTGTGCTTATTTTCTACCGAAGTAAAGGCTGCAGGTTTTCTGTGCTGCCGCTGAAATTAAGGTCAGCATGGCAGCAGACTGAAATTGGAAATTGCATTTGCCTGTCAAAAAGGCAAAAGATCAATGCAAAGGTCCACATTTCTATTCAAGGATGGGTATTTCAACATCCTGCACGGAAACTGAGTAGGAAGAAAAACAAGTAACCGAGGAGCAGTGCCTGTTTTCAGACCCATCCCACAGCATTTTCATCGTTGGAATAATAATGAGCTGCCATCAGAGCTTCTGTAGCCTTTGAAGCAGCCAGTGCTTACCTTTGTTTCGTACTTAATTTTATGTCAGATCATTCAGAAGCAAGTTCAGTGCAAGGTTATCTGTTTTACAGGTAAACCATTAATATAGGCACAGGTATTTGTATAGTTTTATATATAAACCATGTACATCTACGCACCAGATCCAGGTTCTGGACAGCTTTCAGAGCTGTCTGCAGATTGCAGATGTGTCACTCTTGCTGAGTGCCCAACAAGTCCTGGAGAGAACTGTGACCCAAAGAACGGGTATCAAATGTTGATGTTCAAAATAATAAGTCTTATATATCTTGCCAATACCCAAGATAATGGCAGGAGATGGATGACAAATGATTTCATGCTGGTTTTCATCCCCAGGCTTTGCACAGGCAGGAAAGCCATGGGATTACTCCAGTTTTTCCGAAGGAAGGAGGACCAGCTGTAACTAAACCTCCTCAGTCACAGCACCACAAAGTCTCTCTGCAATGCAGAGGGAAATGGGAGGAAAATACTGTCATTAAAGAATAGCAGCTGGGCTTCATTTCTAATCAAGTAGCTGAGCCTCAGGTGTTTTTTATTGGAAAAACAAGACATCCTGTGGCCCTTCCCACCAAATTATGGGGGTATAAGACTTAGTGCCTCTGTCCTCAAATATGCAGCATGACCAAGAGCATCTCAGCTGAAGATCAAGTCCTTGGTCCTTTGAGAGATGGCATCCTGCAGTGGCCAGGGGAAAGCTGTAACACAGCTCGAGACCTTTGTCAATGAATTGAAAGCTAATTTGCCCTTGGGGAAAAAAAAATCGTGCTTCTTTGGGAAGAATTCAAGGGTGGAAGTTACTGAGAGCTGCTGAGAACTTTGGAGAACACTTAGACAGCAAAAGGTGATAGATGGAAGTATCACTGTAGGTGCAACAGGGGCAGATCCTTCAACCCTCACTAACAGTCTTGGTGTTTCTGCTCTTGACCCAAGTAATTGGGGAGGGAGTTGCAGTTGACTGCAAGATTTTAGGTGTGGTGGGCACTCATTCATTCTTACCTTTAAGCAAGGGATTTAATTTGCTTTCTTATCTAGGAGTTATTTTGTAGCAGTTAATCTCCCTTGGACAATGTTTCTTATTTTTTTGCATGTGTTTCTTGTTTGGAAAATATTTGCTTTTCCCTGAGATACGACCCCTTGCCCTCTTCAGAGCTTGGAGACCCCTCAGTAGTAATTGCATTGATCCTGCTCTCTGATGGATGCTCCTGTGAACAGCCAGACTTGTAGGAAGGGTTCACAGAACGTTTGGATGATGCTCAGTTGCTATGGTGACCTCAGTCCACTTCTAGTTCCACATCCTTTGATAGGAAAGAGGAAGAAAAGCAGAGAGCCATAATTTCCCTTAAATGTTATTGATCATGTCTGTACATCAGTCCTGCCTGTGCCAGCCCTGTGTGCTCTGGCCTTTATGTTCTCCATGTGAGACCTCACTGTATCCTCCCACGATTTCCAGGCATGATCCACTGGGTCTTCTTGTCCCTGTGCTCTGAAATTAGTCTGGGAGATGGGAAGAAAGGCCTTGTCTGTCAGTTCTGTCACTGCCTTTACTGCAGTGTTCTGCACAGAACACTGGGTAACAAAGAATTGGCAGAAGCCAGTTCACCCCATCCTGTGGCAGATGTCTAAAACCAACCACCCTTTGGAAGTTCCCTTTATGGGATGAGACTTGAAAAATAAATCAACTTGTTTTCAGGTGGGTAAAAAGGATGGAATGATCTGCCCCCCAGGATCAGTCCCTCAAATGTCCTTGGGCTCCAGTTCTTATTCAAACACACAAATACAAACAAGGCTTCCTAATTTTATCCTTAATTATCCTCTGCCTCAGTTTTCTTGCTTTCTAAATAAAATGAACAGCACCACTTCATTTTGCCCTGTCTCTATGTGAGCACTGTGTTCACAAATCCCTTTGTCAAGGTAAATGGTGATATGCAGTAAATTGCAGAATAATAGAATCCCAGAATGTTTTGGATTGGAAGGGACCTTAAAGATCATTTTGTTCCAAACCCCTGCCATGGGCAGGGACACCTTCCACTAGATCAGGTTGCTCAGTGCCCCATTCGACCTGGCCTTGGACACATCCACAGCTTCTCTGGGCAACCTGTGCCAGGGCCTCCCCACCCTCCCAGGGAAGAATTTCTTCCTAATATCTAATCTAAACCTTCCCTCTCTCATTTTGAAGCCATTCCCCGTTGTCCTATCACCACATGCCCTTCTATAAATGACTTTTAATCTCTAGATTAAAGTATTGTCTATGGGGCATGAGGCTGGAGAGACGCAAACCCCTGGAAAGAGTAGAGGGAAGCTCTTAGCACAGGGAAAGGATTGGGAACCTGTAGGGTCCTGTAATCTGTAACCTTCCCTGCCTGCTAATTGCTACAGATCCTGCTAATGAGATCATAAAGAAAAAGCTGCTCATCCTGGATCGATCAATCAATCAATCAATCAATCATGGAATCATAGAATGGTTGGAAAGGATGTTAAAGGTCATCTCATCCCACCCCCTGCCATGGGCAGGGACACCTTCCACCAGCCCAGGTTGCTCCAGCCTGGCCTTGGACACTTCCAGG
>JAWMRA010000078.1:1965913-1978694 GCA_035584735.1 Pseudotriccus pelzelni | reverse complement strand
CCAGGTTGCTCCAGCCTGGCCTTGGACACTTCCAGGGATCCAGGGGCAGCCACAGCTTCTCTGGGCAACCTGTGCCATTTTATCCCTCCCAAAACCAGCCATAACAAAGCAACTGGGACGGTTGGATAGCGTTTGTGTGGGATCGTGTGCTTCCAGGCACAGGCCTGGGCAGAGGGTTAACGTTCCCTTCTGATGGAGCAGAGGATCCATGAGGGCAGCTCAGAGAGGACAGCAAAGCTGCTGAGTGTCCTGCTGTTCCCGACTGCGGCTCTGCCAGCCGGCTGAACAGATTGCTGGTCCCTGGGAGCAGCAGGCAGCAAGAGGGGAGGGAGTGAAAAGGCCCAGCGTGGTGGATGCTGGGGAGGGGGGCGTGAGGGCTCGCTGATTTATTTCCTATTTAGAAATTAAATGTTCGGCTTCTAATCAGCGCTACGTAAAAAAAAAGGGGGGGGTGGGGGAATTCAATTCCTGCCTAAGCAGCTCATTATCCACATAGCTGGACAGCAAAGATTGTAGGAAATGTTTTCCTCAGCCTCTCCTTGCCCCAGTCTCTGCACTTTCTGAAGGGATGCATTTAACATGCGGTAAAATCAGACTTTAAGCACTGATCTTAATGCTGTAAAAACCCAACCTTTTGAGGGATTACCTATGTGAACCAGCCCTGCAACTCATAATCCTGGGATGGGAACAACAGGAATGGGGGAAAAATCATTGGCAACGCATTTCGGGGCGGAACATCTTTGGAAGCCTTTCACTCCCTCCTACTCTGCCACTAATAAGGGACAAATGCTGGAACAAAAGGGTTAAATGCAAGTTGTGTTCAGATAAACAAAGCTGTGGGAGATGAAGCAGGTTGCCCTTGCCAGCTGACACCCAGAGCAGCCAGGATTTGGCACCAGGGAGAAGATCTAAAAGGCTGCTCTGAGCTCCCAGACTCACCGTGCACGGGCTGTTTCTTGGCTTCAGCTTTGCCAGTCCCGTCCACTTTAAATCAGGAGCAACAATTGCTCTCATCGAATTTCTTACCAGCTGGGGCATAGCAAGGAGTGAATTATGTTTTCTGGGTCTCAGTAAATAAAAATCAAGGCAGAAAGTCTGATAAATGTGCAAGGAGAGGGCAGGAAAGGTCTGGGTCTCTGCCACCAGCTCAGTGGGGAGCCTTTGGCAAGTCCTTTGACATTTTTTTCCCTCCTCCTTCTTTCAACTCTTCGTACAGAAAACAGAAATAAACAATATTTTCAGTCTTTGGAACTGACAGTTCAGCATTCTGATGGATATTCTCTGGGATGTATAAGCAGTACTGCAAATAACATCTAATTAATAATGTCAGTTAAAGCACTAATACAAGATTTGCATTTCTTCCCAAAAGGTGACACTTACTTGTCCAGTCTGGTCAAACCAAATAGCACAGTCTGTCAGTGTGCTGGAAAAACCATCCTGTGTCAGGGATAACAGTGGCTTTTTCACAAGTTCATTGACTAATATGAGCAATTCTTGATTTAGTAAGTGGTGTTGTAAGACACTGTTTAATTTAATTTAAATGTTGTGTCCATATTTCTGCAGTTTGGGTTTAACTACATGTGAAAAGCACGGGTGTCATAAAATCATGATATTTAAGGTGTTATTACCACAGAATAATAGACTTACAGAATGGCTTAGGTGGGAGAGACCTTAAAGATCATCTTCTTCCAACCCTTGCCATGGGCAGGGACACCTTCCACCAGCCCAGGTTGCCCCAAGCCCAACCTGGCCTTGGACACTTCCAGGGATCCAGGGGCAGCCACAGCTTCTCTGGGCAACCTGTGCCAGGGCCTGCCCACCCTCACAGCCAAGAATTTCTTCCCAATTTCCCATCTAACCCCGCCCTCTGGCAGGTTGAAGCCGCTCCCCCTTTTCCTTTGACAGCACGTCCTTTTCAAACGTCCCCCAAAAACGTAATCCTTGAATTAATCCCCTGAAAAATGGGTTTCCAGCCAAAAAGCATTTATTATTTATTTATTCTTCATTTCTGGGAGAGCAACATGTGTCATTATACCATTTTATAGTCATGTCAAAGGGATTTCTCCATCAGTGAAGTGTGATACACCAGTTCCTTATTGTTTCTGTCCCAAGAGTGAGGCAACGAGACACTCCTGTGAAAGCCCACGCAGTGAGGAGCCCTACAGTCCTGCCCACTCAGCAAGAGTTGTCCCTGGAGTTCAGAAAGGCACTTCAATGAAAAACAACCCACAAAAATACCATTTCTGGGTAATAATACGGGAAATGAGAGGGACTGCCCTGTGACTGGCCTTCCTTACAACTCCAGCTCAAGTGCAAGCTCAGGTTCTGTCCCTGGATGTGTAAACATGTTAAATGTTAAACAGTAGGAATAATTCCATGTGAATTCCATTGCATTCTCCTACAGGTGGGCAAGCACAGCCATTGGAATGGTTTTCTGTGAATATTTTGGTGCAGGACACACAAACAGACATTGTATGAGAGAAGGGCAGCAGCAGCACACAGCAATTTAAAGGTGTTGCAGGGAATTTAGGGAATTACAGATGGTGGGTGAATGTTCCCTCGTTATGTCCTTGTGTATGAATATAAATGTAAATATTAATAATATAAATATGAATGTATGTACATGTACACGCACAGAAATATAATGGTAGATATGTGTATGTTATTCCAACATTTAATAGATGGACTTTGACTTTTAGTTGTAATTCAGGGCATGATGTTCAATATAAATCTTAATTGACTTTCCAGTAGCTTATTAGGGAAAATTAGGTTCATGGACCAAGCCTACAAGCCTGTGCAGTCAAAGGTTGCAGTGGAACTGTCTTCAGTGCATTAGTAAGGCTTAGATATATAGAAAAATATATCAATAAAAGGTGAATTTGCTCTTAGAGCAATCAGAATATCAACTTTGTTGAAAGTGAGTCCCTTCATAATGCCCAAAC
Source organism: Pseudotriccus pelzelni (assembly GCA_035584735.1). Taxonomy (NCBI): domain Eukaryota; kingdom Metazoa; phylum Chordata; class Aves; order Passeriformes; family Tyrannidae; genus Pseudotriccus; species Pseudotriccus pelzelni. The sequence continues at coordinate 1,975,752 of JAWMRA010000078.1, read as the reverse complement.
ACAGCAAAATGCAATAATAATTTGTGTATATATATAAAAATATCTCTATAAAAAAGCCTCTTCATGGCAGCAAACCTACATTAATGTGGTATTTCAGTGTTATTATGGATGTCATGAAATTCAAAATGAACTCATATCTAATATTTTAACATCAATGTGCCTTATATTTGGAGTGAAATAAGGGTAATTTTTATTTCATAGATTATAGGGAGAAAAAAAATCACATTTAAGACATTTAAACATAAGAAAAATATCTTTTTTTCCGAGCCATCAGTGTAATATGCAGGATGGCAGGAGCATCAGGTTTCAATCCACACAGTAGTGGTCTGGTCTTTCTCCAGAAAGAATTCTGGACAGTTTATAGTATTCGATTACTCCATAAATGATGAAATAAAACTGGATTTTTATGAGTCAAAGAGGACTTTTTTTTTTTTTTTAGTTTTGTTTTTGGGGGTCACTGTAAGGCCTAGGCTGGTGTGTGAGGTGACCTCATGTGAGGAGCCAGTTCCATGAGTGGCACATGCTATGGAAAACCCCAGGAAAGACAGTGCTAAAGGAGCAGTGGTTTGCTCATTGATCCTCTGATTGCCAACTAAACCCACAGGTGAAAATCCCCACACGACAACCTAATATCTGTGTTCTGAATTCGGATCTCAGCAACACGTGTCTGAGCTGTATCACTGTCAGTAAGCCCGGGGCTTGGTAGATTTAGGAGGGAAACGGGTCTGTCCAAAATATTCTGCAGAGCCATCCCTGTCACTGTGCCAAGAAGCTGGAGCGCGTTCCCAGCTCTGCTGCAGCATCTGCCAGCTCAGTCTGATGCAGCAGCTGAGCAATCTCTGCTAGCAAAGGTTTGCTCAGAGCGTTGGTGACTTACCCAACATTTGCAAATGCACAGTTGTGGAATCGTAGGGGATCCTGGATTGGAAGGGACCCACAAGGATCATCCAGTCCAACTCCTGGCCCCGCACAGACACCCCAACAATCCCACCCTGAGTCTGAAGCCTTGTCCAAACCCTCCTTGAGCTCTGCCAGTGCCCCCTGCCCTGGGGAGCCTGTTCAGTGCCCAACCACCCTCTGGGGAGGAACCTTTTCTAATATCCAGCCTAAATCCTCAGAGCAGCTGGAGATGAGTGGAGAGGACAGTAGACAAACAGTGTTCTCACCATGGCTTTCAGCATCAACCCTCCAGAGTCACTGGTGTGTTGGGTGGTGAGGTTTGGTGTTCAACACATCCATCCAAAGTCACAGTACAGCCTCCCTGACGCTTCAGAGGGGTTTTCTCGAGTCTGCCTCCATCACCTTCACTTTAAACCCTCCTTTTTTCTGTCTCAGCAAATCAAAAAGCACATCTGATTTACTATGGAAGAGAGAGAGAACTCAATTGATTTTAAATTATTACATGATGAGGAATTTGAGAAAGTATAAACAGGAAAATGCATTTTATGCCACGCTGATTTATTTTAGATCCTTCAACGCTTTCTCTTTTGCCATGGGATCAAAACCGGACTTCTGGGGGATTTTACTGTTAGTAAAAACCTTCTCACACAGTTTGAAGGTTTTTCCAATCCCTAATTAATACTGGACCATCAGGGTTAAAAGAGGAGCAAGCTGGAGCCCTGTGTTCTCTCCAGAGGATGCAGAACTGAGCTGCTCTGGACATTTAAACTGCTGCAGGGGTCAGTGAAGTGCTGGAAATATTTTTTCCACTCGTCCACTCGTCTGTGGGCCCCTGGCAGAGCTTTTTGCAGCAGCTTCATTAGGCTCCTCGGTGTCTGTGCACGATGCAGCAGCACCACTCCATGGCTTCTGCATCCCCCACACCCAGCCTGAGCCACAGTCCACCCAGGGGCCAGGAAAGTCTGACTTCAGCCCGTTTTGGGATTAAATATTTTAGCATGTTGGGTGGGAATTTGGTTTTAGGGGCTCCCAGCAATATTTTTTTGAAGGGTAGAAGAAAGGAAAAGAAAATAAAGGAAAATGAAATAAAGAAAGGAAAAGGACATTTTTTTGATGGAAACCCAAATGGTTGTCATTTCATGTTGTAACATCTGTACTTTTCGTATACAAATCACCTGGATTTTGGCTCAGCGTTTTTGTAAGTGTGTGGGTCTTTCTTATTTCAGAACCTTCCCCCTTGCCTAAAAATATGAAAAAAAGAAAAAAAAAGAGAAAAAAAATCCTCAGAATAAAAAGCTCCCTCGTCTATTTTTCTTATTGTTCCTGGAGTTTGATCAACCTTCCTGATAACCAGATATTTAACAACACAATGCAATCAACCATCTTCTGAAAACCACTTTCCATTCATAAAAACACACAGGACTGATAATAAAACAGAGATTTAAACTTGCAGTTCTTCTCTGGGCTCTGCTCCATCCATTCCTCTTATGGGAAGCAAACTGTTATCAAAATTAGATTGCAAACTATTATCAGGAAAGAATTAATTACTTTTCTTCTTCTCATTTCAGGTTGGGAGGTAGATAATTTGGGGCAAGCCCATGCAGGTAAGAACCAGTTGTGCTGCCTACCTTTTAGGTACCTCTGCTCTCAAAAACTGTGCAGAGCACATGGAAATACCAGATCATTGGAACGCTGGTTTTGTATTATGACATTTTGTAACTCTCAGATAAAAAGTGAAATTAGAAATCACATCAGTCTTCATAAATCAATGTGATTTAACCCAAACCCACAAAATTAAATTATCTTACTAAAACCAACCAGTTACTGTTTTCCGTCATCGATGGATGAAAACAAATTTTCATTTACTCTCTGAAAACTGACCAAGTTTAAATACCTATGGTTTATAAATGTAAATTCCTAAAGATACAATATTTGACTTCTCTAATTTAACAATCAGATTTTGTCCTGGTTTGATTGTCTGTGTTTTTAGCCATGTGCTCTTTGCTTGCAGTGGCAATCTTCTAATTTTAGAGGTTCAACTTTGATTTAAACTCATAGGTAAAAAACCGTGTTTACTTCCTGAGAAGACAGAATCAAGTATTTATTGCCTTTGGGCCTGATCTAAACTAATAAAAATCAATTGCATCTTATTCGCTGATTTCCACAGAGACCTGTTCGGGTCCTAATAGAAAACACAATCCAAACAATTTCATACCAAATTTCCACTTTTCCAGGTGATTATGACCTGCTGGAAAGCTCAGCCCAGTCTCCCCTAGGTAAGAAAGAAAACCATGGATTTTTTTATTTTCTCTTTTTATTTATCTCTGTTAAAAAGGAAGCTCAGAGGGGCTTTTTTTTCCCTGCCATTTTGGTATTATTTTTCCAGTCAGGGCTAATTATCATGACATATTTTCTGCTGTGTTACTTTTCGCAGTATTATGAAAATTTATTCCTCCACTGTTAAGCCTTGCAATCTAGGGAGGTGTGTTGCTATAAATGATATCTACCTGCTTAACAGTAATTACTAAATGGTGCTAAAGACAGTCAACACCACCATTCAGTTGTTATTTTCCACAGAAAAAAAATCTAGGGATGAATGTGCAGGTCTCATTTACCAAAATTTGCCAAGTAATGCGATGTTTTTCAATGAATGCCGTGATTAAAGAGATATATTCTGCTGCATGGATGGCAAACCCAGCCTCTAAAAACAAGGTCATGAGCTGCTCGACTAAACTGCTCTCAGAATTCAAAGCAGCGCGATCTTAATAACAAAAACCAAAGCCAAGCCTCGGAAATTTCCATCGGTTTTGGTCAGGGCACAGCTGAAACTCCAAAAGCTGTAATAAATGGAAGCTGCTCTGCTGTGCTGGAGAGGAAGAAGTGCAGCCAGAAGCCCAGCCCTAGTTTTTTTTTTTAACCAGGGCACTGAGCTCTGGCAAGGTAATGGGGCTTCAAAAGAGCTTCAAAAGAGCATCACAAGGGCTGTCCCACCTCAGGCAGCCTCATAGCAAAGTGACTGTCAAGAGATTCCTTCCTCTTCCACCCCCAGCTCTTGATTCCAGTGCAGTTTTAAGCCTAAGTGCATCAGTGAAAGCCATTTAGGATCTAGTCCTTATAGGAGATTAGGCAAAAAACCTGAGTATTTAGGCAAATATTTGCTTAAAATTGAGCTTATAGACAACAATTGGAACAATTAAGAGACAGAGGAATGTGAGAAGCTCTGAACCAGGTTTTAAACTGTCAGCTGAAGCCACCATCTGTAAATGAACATCTTGCCATGAAGACAGAGATTGGAGAGAGATTCCCACTCCATCTTTCCTTTTTCTGCAGACCTGTTTTCCTGCAGGCCTTTCCCAAAAACTCACCCTCAGATCAGAGCCCATGCTTGAAGATAAATGAGTGGGACACATGATATCTGACCACAGGAAAGCAAACCAGCTGCCTCGCTGCGGAGATGTAATGGCTGGTTCAGATATCCAGCGTATCCTGCCTGGCTTCCAGCAGCTGGTCCAAGAAAATCACGTTGGCCTTATGTTTACTCTCCAGTCCCACGGAGAGTCTACATCTGTGCCTCAGGTGTAGACCACTTAAAATAGCACAGAGGGCTTATGTTGGAGCCCTGGACTTACCCTTTGGCCCCCTGAACCGTAGATATCCACAGCCAAGCTGGATTCCCGAGACGCCTTTCAGGGTCAGTGGAGAGAACTGGACATTTAATGACCCCCTGCTTTAGGTACCCACTTGAGAATGAGGTTTTTGGTGGCACTGGAGCCACTGAATACTCTGATTGGCTATTTTTGCTCTCTGGTGACCAACTGTAGTAGTTGCCAACCACGGGTTGGATCATCAAAGATGTTATTAAGTGTCAGGATTAAAACCCTTGATGGGTATTCAGATAAACAACGTTTCCAGTAGAACTTGTGGGGTTTCCTTTTCGAGGGGAGGGAGAGAGGGCACATCCCGGGGTCTGCTTCCACAATGTCACATTCCCAATTTGGCACAGGGGACATCAGCAGGAATTGCACTGAGGAGGGCTGGTCGGAACCCTTCCCTCACTACTACGATGCCTGCGGCTTTGATGAAAATGAGACAGAGTCCGATAACCAGGTGGGAATTACTCTTGTAATTAAAAACAAATGAAGGGTGGGGGGAGCAGCAGCACTGCTTTTTGCCCAGCCTCTGGTCATGTTATGATTTGATAGTGACAAGAATAAGCAATTTATGGGTAGAAAAATGTGACGTTTAAATCCTCCTTAGCCTGGCACTCAGTATTTACAGAAAATGAGGTTTTACTGTTGATGCAGCTTGTAACTTATAGAATCATGGGTTAACCTGCACTTCTTTCCCTATTACTAAAGAATTCCTTGGCCAACTATTTTTTTTCCTACAGGTATGTGCACAGTGATCAAAAAAAATATAGGTAGCTTTTGCTAGCTCTCTGACAAATAACTTCATGGTACACAAAGCCTAGGGCACAGCTGACACAGAACAGAGCTCTGACATCCAGTGAGATGTCAGAGGAAACAGAGGAGAAACCAGGCTGTTCAAGAAACAAATCCTGCCTCCGGTTCCCCCTGCATGTTGGCAGGGTAAGGAAGACGTGGCTGGAGATGAGCCCTTTAACCGTGTGTTGTTTGCCTCCCAAGGATTACTACTACCTGTCTGTGAAGGCTCTGTACACGGTGGGATACAGCACTTCCCTGGTGTCCCTCACCACTGCCATGGTCATCCTGTGCCGTTTCAGGTGAGTCAGGACGTGGGCCATGAGCTGCTCAGTCACTGGAGGAGAGAAACTGTCCGAGCTTTTACCTCAGCAGATGCAGAATACAAGGGACAAAACCCTTTAATTGAGGTGCTCCCACAGCTTGGACACACTCCAGGAATTAACATTTCAGTAGGTTGTAAATGCATCAGGAGAAACTTTGGGTCTGTTTTGTGAAGCTTCAGGAGATCCATTGGGCTGGGTCTATTTTATGCTCCAAGAAAATGCCCAAATCCTCCCCTTGCTCAGATTTAGTGTCAGTACTAACCACAGTCCTGGCTTATAAATATTGTTAGCACCAAGGTGCTCTGGCCACGTGCAGATAGGCCTAATGTGATGTTTCCATCAAATACAACTATTTTCTTCTTTATTTCTCCTGTTTTCCCCTCTCTTCCTCTTTGCTCTCCAGGAAGCTTCACTGCACCCGGAATTTCATCCACATGAACCTCTTTGTTTCGTTCATCCTCCGTGCAATATCTGTGTTCATCAAGGATGGGGTTCTTTATGCTGAGCAGGATGGCAACCACTGCTTCATCTCAACAGTGAGTAAAACTGAAAGCTTGAATCTTTCCAGCATGAGATCACAGAAAACAGCGAGGCAGGCACAAGCCTGTTGAGTATCATAAACTGGGATGCCGCTGAGAGAAAAGGTGGTAAACATCCCTCCCAGTTCCCAGCCAAACTGGATGTTACATCTCATGACATCATCATGATCAATCCTTCAGGACAAACCTACAGGTTTTGGTTTCTGCTCAGACCGTTTCTCCCTTTCACAGCCTGCAGAGCAGTGGGTGGGATGAGAGCAGGCACAAGCAATTTCCTTCCTCTGAAGGTCTGGTTTTCCTCCAGAGCCTCATTTGTTCTGGATGTCAGGCAGAGTCATGTGTAAACAGGGCGACCATTCACACAGAAAATGCATCTGATGGTCACACTCCCATTAAATCATTGCTATGAGCCACATGTTTGTCTCTGAAGTGTGGAGCTTCATGAAAAGCAGTCTCTTTCACAGGTGCATTTAGCTATACATTATGTGTAAAACCCCAATTTCTTTCACAGTTTGGGCTCATATTTGATATGATAAATCAGCTCCCTGGGTGTAATTATGATGGAATTACAAACTGACTTCTCCTTTATCCATCCAGTTCTGAGCTAAATTCCCTATGAGTCACTTCCACAAGGAAAGTGCAGCTGTGTAGCTTCTTAGTCAGCCTTTTCTTTGTCATTGAAACCAGCTTTTGCTCCCAGTTCTTCTCTGTGGTAAAGCTGAAGCCGTGTTAGTTCTGTAGTTTGTTCCTGCCACTCTTCCAATGGTGCCATCTGCCTCTTTGTCTTGAAACCCTTGAAGCACAGTACACATCAGAGCCCACCATTCAGTCAGCAGATCCTCCTGGTAGGGCTGCTGCGAGCAAACTCAAGGTCTGATGGTTGAAACACATTAGTTGTAGGTTTGGCCCAGAGGGTGGAAGGCAGGTGGGAACCAGCCAAAATTGCCAGGCTCCCACTGCCCCAGGCAGGAGCTTCCAGTTTATCCACTGATTCTGCTCTGATTTGTTGAGAAATCCTAGTTTTGTAGGACTGAAAACATCTAAAGCATCTAAAAACATCACTAAGGTACAACACTGGAAAGACCAGTGTGTCCTGCTCTCACAGAGTCGGGGTAGAGCTCGGTTTCCATCTTAGTCTTTTGTCAGAGAATCACAGAATGGTTTAGGTTGGGAAAGTTCTGTAAGATCGTGGAGTCCAACCATTAACCCAGCCCTGCCAGACCCACCACTACACCATGTCCCCAGGTGCCACATCTACACGTCTTTTAAATACTTCCTGGGATATTTTAAACACCTTGGGCAGCCTCTTCCATGGCTTGACAACCCTTTCATGAAGAAATTTTCACTAATATCCAATATAAACCTTCCCTGGTGCAATTTGAGGCCGTTTCCTATTGTCCTATCACTTATTACCTGGGAGAAGACCTTGTTACAACCTCCTTTCAGATAATCACAGGGAGTGATAAGATCTCCCCTGAGCCCCCTTTTCTCTGGGCTAAGCAACCCCCTTCTTTTTATTAATTTTTTTTATTATAATTATTCCTTAGTTTGCGGCTTTCTCCCCCATCAATGAATGAAAGTTTTCATCATTTTTTACAGTTAATCACTCAGCCTTCTTTCCTCTCACACTTGCTCTCATTTTTTTCCCCCTGCTGATGTCAAAGAAGTGCAACTCCCACCTGCACTCAGGAGGGTGCATCCTCCCTGGTCCCACTCTCAGGGTTCCCCTCAGTCCTCCTGCCATTTCACATCCTTCCTTAGGTTTCCCCAAACACAGGCGGATCCTTTTCTTCCCTGCAGTTAATCCCTGGGAGGGGGCTCAGATCTGGCACTGAGTGTTCCCTGAGGATGTGAACTCCCCCCAGGGCAAGGCAGTCTGTCTGCAGGTGCTCCTTGACCACCTCCCACTGGTAAAATCGCCTTCCTCCCCTTTCAGGCCTCACTCTCTTAAGTGGCACCTCACACTCTTCTCCTTCTTTAAAAACTTGTTACCATTAAAAGTGTGTAGTACCAGCCCCAGCTCTTTCCGCAAGGAGATCTGGAGAGGTTAAAAGCAAATTTTTTTTTCTGTCTGTTAGAGGGAAGCAGCGTGTTAATAACTTTGTTTCTCTGGGCTCTCTGCAGGTGGAGTGCAAAGCGGTGATGGTGTTTTTTCACTACTGCGTCATGTCCAACTACTTCTGGCTCTTCATCGAGGGCTTGTACCTTTTCACTTTGTTGGTAGAAACCTTTTTCCCAGAGAGGAGATATTTCTACTGGTACACGATCATTGGCTGGGGTAGGTGACGTTTCTTGTCTAAAATGTGACGGCTCCACGCACGCAGTTTCAAAGCATGATTTTAGTCCTTGTGTGCAAGTGCCTCTGTGTGGTGCTTTTTTTGGTCTGAACAGAGCTGGCCTGAAATCTGTGGGGGACACCACATCTCTTGCAGAGATGAAGCCCACCCACAGAAAATTGCCTTCTGCAAGATACGATCTTAATATCAAGCTCTTCGGCTTAATCGAATCTGCAATCCTAAGTCTAGTCCGTTTGCTGAGGCTTCATTTGTGCCTTTCTTCCACATAACAGCTAAACTGAAAATGTATCCAAAGGGTATTCCCATATGCTCATCCCACCTGGATGGGAAATAAAAGCTTGCAGTGGGAAGGAACAAGATTTCTTTCAGAAAGGCCACTTGCATGATGATAATCAGTATAATCACTTTTCATCCAGGCCTTCTGGAGATAAATTGATTTCTCTGACATGTTAATTCAAGCAGTTCTTTGCTGATGTTTTTGTTCAGAAGTCAGATGGTGAATGCAGAAGAATACATCCATTTAAAATGTACCCTGAGAAGGTTAAACTCGGTTTTTATGCTTAAGCATACTTCTGAAATAATTAGAAATAATCCTGTATATTCATATGTAAAGTCTACACAAAAAAAAACAAACAAAAAAAAACCCCATGTCTTAAACTTTTCTCCTTTGTAAAAAACATCTTTATGTAACCTGAATCTTCAGATAGTCCACAAATAATTTTGTTTTCCCCTTGTGAGGCAGCTGTATTATAGATGAGACATAAGTGTGTCCTCAAAGGGAAATTGGGGGTTATGTACATGAAAATATGACAATTGTGAAAGAAACAATATATAAATCTCTGCAGTCTGAACGAGCCAGAGGCTGCTGGGTTCCTTTTATTAAGTTTTTCATGATTTTCATACCTGTAGGTTTGTCTGATTATGAGACTACTGCAAAATAAAATAGATTAACCCATACTTATTTTTATTTTTTTATTTTTTAATCAGTCTCTATAATGACTGATCTACCCAGGTGGATTCATTCTGTAAAGCAGCCTCAAAATATTTGGGTTTCAGTTGAATACCATAAATAATATCCAGCTGTTCAATTTATAGATATCAGAGAATCTTAGAATGATTCAAGACCATCTCATCCCACCCCTCTGCCAAGGGCAGGGACACCTTCCACCAGACTAGGTTGCTCTGGGAAACCTGTGCCAGGACCTCCCAACCCTCACAGCCAAGAATTCCTTCCCAATATCCCACCTATCCCTGCCCCCTGGCAGTGGGAAGCCATTCCCTGTGTCCTGTCCCTCCATGCCTTGTCCCCAGTCCCTCTCCAGCTCTCCTGGAGCC
>JAWMRA010000078.1:1933034-1963962 GCA_035584735.1 Pseudotriccus pelzelni | reverse complement strand
CCCTCTCCAGCTCTCCTGGAGCCCCTTTAGGCCCTGGAAGGGGCTCTCAGCTCTCCCTGGATCCTTCTCTTCTCCAGTTGAACACCCCAACCAGCTCTCCCAACCTTGGCTCCAGCCCTGGGAGCAGCTCCATGGCTTTCTCTGGATTCATTGCAGCAGGTCCATCTCATGCTGCGGGTCCCAGAGCTGGGAACAGACTCCAATTGCTTCATGTTCAGAGCAGCATCAAAAATATCCATCAACAACACTAAGAGAAACTCCAGGTGGGGGTGGGTTTGGTTTGGGTTTTTTTAACACAATTATTTTCTCAGCTCCTGCATATTCCACCTTGACTGGCAGCTCGCCTGCCCTGGCAGAAGCTCTTGGCAGGAACCAAAGCACTTCCAGGCTCGGGATGCAATTCCTGCAGAGCCAAAGCAGCCCCTCAGCTCAGAGCTGGGGGGAAGGGAGTTGCACTGAAGCAACAACAAGCAAGAGCTCAGCGTTTTGCAGCATCTGGATGTTTATCTGTGTCTTGAAATGTGCTGAGCACGTCAGCGTCCTCATTTGATTAATGAGAGCTACAGATGGCTCTGTTGATGCAGGCAATTTGTTTCTCCTCACATCTGCAACGTGCTGGGGAGTTCTCTGGACCGACTTCTCTGTCTTCCTGAGGCCTGTCCTGATGCCTGCCCCGTGCCCAGGGCAGGGACAGGGCCAGCAGGGAGAACTCTCTTCCCAGCCTTTGGGGCTCGGCTGTTTTCTAACGTTGCTCAGAAGCTGAAAAGAAGGTGATGAAGAGGCATAAATCTTTTGATGGAAAGAAAAGTGATGTCTATTCATGCAGCAGATGGTTCAAAGCTCCAGGCTGCTCTGAAGTGTGGGGTTTTATGAGCTACATTTGTAGGGCAGGTTTAGTTGAATTCTGCCCTCCTGCATGTTTTGGGGTTTTTTTTCCAGATTTGGAGCGCTGTTTGTAGCATCCAAATTTATATAGTGCAAAGCTGTGCGAACTGGGCAAAATGGGAGAGCCAAGTTTCAGAGGATCAGAGAAGCACAGGATGGGTTGGGTTTGGGTTGGGAGGGAGCTTAAAGCTCATCTCATTCCAACCCCCTGCCATGAGCAGGGACACCTTCCACTATCCTACGTTGCTCCAAGCTGGCCTTGGACACTTCCAGGGATGGAGCACCCACGAGTTCTCTGGGCAGATATTTGATGTTTCCAAATTAATTTGATAAAACTAAAATTAAAGCTCGATATTTCAAAATTAATTTTGCCACTGTGCATCTGATGAGTGCACAGAGATCTCCGTGTTTTCCAGGTATTCACCTGCAAGAACAGAAGACTTCAACTGAAATTAAATTGGCATGATTTCTCCTTCCCAAAGCCTGTCATTTCATTTCTTTATATCATCTTCCTTTCAAATATTCCTCCAGGTGCTTATTTAAAGGAGGAGGGCTCTGTCAGTCACCTGGGTCTAACAGGGAAATTTGTATTTCTGGGAGTGGGAATATGAGATTTGACAGAGACTTATCTAAGTGGGTTCAATCAAATGACTAATTAATGTGACGTCAACATAACCTTGCAAAAGATATGAAATATAATTGTTCCTGTCAGCTTACATCAGTCTCATTCACTGCAGAGAGAAGAGTTATCGAGGTCCTTGTTTTGTTTGCTTTTTAACACTTCATTTTTCCAGTGGTGCCTGAACAGATGTCAGCAGTTTCCTAATCAAAAGTTTTATTTACCGTAAAATGTAGATCCAGCTTACCCAGGGTTGTCTTGCAACACTGCACTGCGTTATAAAAATATTCCCACTGAAAAATCATACTTTTAGGGTTCTCAGAAAGGAAAATAAATCCAGGTCTCTCAGTGGATTCTTGGTGTTTTGATTGAATTTGCATTTCCCATGCATTTTTGAAAGAGTGAAGTAGTGCCTGGGATAGAAATTAAATCCTTGCTCTGATATTCTCTTTGGAGAGTCTGTTGTTTTGTTGTGTTGCTGTGAAATTTTTTAAAAGAAAAATTTAAATATTCCCATGAGTAAAAAAACCAACAAAACTTTTCTATTGATTTGTTTTGGTTGAATAAGTAAAGCAAAATTATTTACCCAATAACAGAGAAAATGCAGCATACGCGAATCATGGACAACAAAACCTCACAAGAATCCAGGGAACCCAAAAATGCCACTGCAGCTCAACAGCTGGCACTGCAATTATTGCATCATTACAGCTCTAGACAGGGTGTCGGTGCCTCTGTTCTGTGCAGGCTTTGGTTTCCTCTTCGTGCGACAAGATTTAGTGCAGCAACTCGGAGCAATCACGGCCTGAAGGAGCATCATTTTTCCCTGTTATCAGTTTTGCTCCTGCAGTCCCGCCCTCCAGCTGAGCTGGATGTTTGTAGAGCTCTGAACTCATGCAATGAATTGCAGGTTTTGGTGCACAGGGGCTGTCAGGAAGGAAAACCTCGATGGAGAGGTTGCATAAAGTGCTGGCTGCAGAACATTAGATGTGTCTAGAGCTGCTAACGGTGTCACCTTGTTGTCCCCTGCAGGTACCCCGACCATCTGTGTCACTGTCTGGGCAGTGCTGAGGCTTCACTTTGATGACACTGGGTAGGTACTGCTGGGTGGGAAACCACCTCATGTGCCTTCAGCACCACGGCAAGGATGAAATGGAGGTGTAGGGATGGGAGGATGTGGAATCATGGAGTCACTGAGGTTGGAAAAGACCTCCAGGTTCGTCAAGTCCAACCTTGGATTGATCCCTACCCTGTCCCCCAGCCCAGAGCACTGAGTGCCACACCCAGTCCTTCCTTGAGCAACTCCAGGGGTGGGGACTCCAAACCTCCCTGGGCAGCCCCTTCCAATTCTTAACAACCCTTTCAGTGAAAAAATCCTTCCTGATGTCCAATCTGACCCTCCCCTTGTCTTATTTTCTCCTTCCATTTCTGACATTGTTCTTTGCGTGCACGAGTAATTCAGGTCCAGTGTTCAAGTCCTGCCCTGTTCATTTGAACAGAGAACCACACTTCGATGTCTGTGCTGTTGTTGCACAGGGGAATTGCTAAAAGAAGCTGCAGGCATCAAACCTGGAAACCTGCAGCTGACTCAGTGGCCCTCCATTCCCCGCTCCAATAAATGAGTGGAGTCCAGGATGTGGTTTATCTCATCTTAGAAAAGCTGTGAGTTGAATCACACCTGTAATTCCTGCTCCTTTCCAGCTGGTTATGGAGAAGGACAAAAGGGATGAGCTCAGCTGTAGAAATTGCTGGAGGTATCTCTGATGAAATGAGGGAAACCTGCACAGGGCATTGCTGAGCTTTGATTTACGCAGGCAATGAGGAGCTTAACTTCCCACTCAGGAGCGTTTCCAGCAGAGGAGATGAATAGGGCCGAGACAGAAACCCACACCCCATCTTCTGTGTGAAGAAAAAAACAATTAAAATTTAAATAATTTCAGGAAGGTTCGAGAGGCTAGATTGTACCTAAATCATCTCTTTTGGTAGAGGAAAAAAAAAACCCTGCAAATATCCTGCATCCTTTTCTGAAGCACAAGGAGGAAAAGCTGCTTCCAGAGATGGACCTGCAGATCTCAGTAGTCGGTAGATTGAGGGGTTTGATAGAGCAGCAGAGGTGGCAGGTAGGGATGGGTGTGTATGTACACCCTGAAAACACAAAATTAGCCGGGTTTTTTCCCTTGGCATCTACGTTTGATGGTTTGATTCTAACATTTGGTGAATGTCAGAAAAATGAGGGAGACTGAGTAAAATTTCAAACATTCGTCAGTGGTTCTTTGAAAACATAGAACTGAGTGAAAGGCATTTTGTCCCCAAAACCCATTTCCGAGAGATTTTGGCTTATGCTTAAAGATTTCTCCTCAGACTGGAGATACCTGGATGCAAAACTTGCACAAGACTCCTTGTTCTGCCGGGTTTTCTTCACCCTTCTTGTTTCAGGCCCTCTGGAAAACACATAAAGCCCTTCCTCCACTAGGGATAACAGGTGCTTTGACCCAATGTTCTGGTGTGACATTAAGACAAATTAAATCACTTATTTCCATGCAAAACAAGCCAGAAACCCCTGCTGTGTCCTTGTTATGACCCCAGCACTGGTCCTAAATGCATTAATTCCTCTGAGAAGTCCAAATAGGGTTTTGCAGGTAGAGAAAACATCTTGCAGAAGGAAAAAAAAGGAAAAAAAACCACCTTTATTTTGTTTTCCTTAGAGAAGCTATTTAGCATGCAACACATTTAGGCAGATTGTAGCTGAGAGTCTCAGTGGTTACTTCTTAAAAATCAGCAAGCATTGTTCAGGAGGTGGGGGAGAAGCCAACATGAGTCTGAAAACACGACAGGAATGAATTACTGAGCTGGAAAACCACAGTGGCAAAGGCATGGACCGAGATGCAGACTCGGAGTCTGAGTCTCCTTCTGCTTGTTCCTTACAAAACTGGCAGAGCTCCCTTGACTTCAGCTCCTGACTCCCAGCCCTGTCAGCGACGGGTTTGTGGAGATAAGTTTAACTGTCTGTTTATCCAGAGCTCTAGTACTGAATGAAAGGGAGTCGTTCCACGTGGACACCAGAGATGTGGCAGAGAGCAGACTGTGGCCTTTTCCAATGGAAATCACATCCCTCCCGCAGCCCACGGGCTCCCTTCCCCTTCATCCATCCTGGAAGCGTCCTGCCTGCCCGACCTGCACTGTAGCGATGCACCTGAAGGAAATCAGGGAGCCTGTGTACGTGGAGCAGCCTGGTGGCTGATAACACCAGCTGCTCTCTTGTGCTTTGCCTGCTTTTCCTGCTGGCCACATTCAGCTGAGGAGGAGATGATGTTCCTCCCACTCCATCCATCCCACAGATGTCACAGGGACTGGGACAAAACCGCTCCTTCCTAAACCTCTGTGTGAGCTTGATCTGATTCCTTGTTGACACCTGCAAGGTGTAAAGGTTGGACATTGAGCTCATCCTGTAAAAGCTGAGGAAAAGGTCTAAAAAGAATAGGAATTTATAGGGGGTGAGCACACACCCCAGAGAACACATTTAAAATACCTCAGTGTGAAAAAACCACTCCGAAACAACCTCCGAGTGTCTCTGTCCCAACCAGATTCCAGGATAATTAGCTGGGCTGTCATGTCTTCAGTAGAGGTGCCTGGAACTAGAGGAGGGAGATTCTTTCTCCTGTAATTTCTCATTTCTTCATAGACAAACATACATCAGTATCTAATTAAATTAATATCAGAATTTTCCCAGATTCTTATGTTGGTCAACTCACTAAAGACTTTCAGGGTAGATTTAATGTCCATTGTAAGGAGGATGAGCTCTGAAATAATGGGTAATTTTCAGAGGGCAGCACCTAATTTATAAACACACAAATAATTTAAAAGATAATTGGTGATTTCAGGTGCTTTTGTTTTTGGAAATGCAATTGTTGGTCACTGAAGAGAGAGCCAGATTTCCAGGCTGTGGGTGAGGAGTTTCCTCTGAACATTTATCCACTTCCAAGTATTTGAAGTTGGGCATCCCCAGTGAGGGAACTCAAAAATACTTACCTTCATTTGAAAACCTCAGCCATCAGTCTCGTGGCTTTGGGGTGGTTTTAGGTTTCCGAGCGCTGCAAACAGAAGCGAAAATACAAAATTTTGTGCAAATTTGACACCCCACCTCTGATTTTTCTCTCATCTCACCAGCTGTACCACACACATCCCTGCTATTGGTTTTGTGAAAATCCAGTAAAATACCGTCTAAGTGAGATATAATAAAAATTGTTCAGTGGAAAAAGTAAGTTCAGCTGGAATTTCCGAGCCAGGCATCACTCAGCCGCTTGGGGTTCCTCTCACATGCACCTGGAGGGTGGGATTTTGGCTCTGTCTGCTCACTTTTACACGTGCAAATAGCTTTGTTCGGAGGAAAGACTTCCACTTTTCCCCCAGGTGCCGCCAGACAGCCCTTTCAGCGACGCAGAAGTTGCACTAAGCTCTCGTCAGAGCAGCGGTGGTTTATTCCCTGTGTGCTCTTTCCAGTTGTTTCTTGGCATCTGGCAAATGCGCCACGACAGCCACTGCTGGGACCTGTGGCTGTGGCTCCCAGTGGGAGGCAAAACCTCCTTCTCAGAACTGCAGGTCCAAAGCAGGCAGTTTGCTGTGATTTTTTTTGTGTGTGTGTGTGTGTGTTTTCTAGAGGGAAATAGCAGGGGAAGAAAGTGGAGGGAAATAAAGGAAAATGTTAGCTGACAGTCAAATTCTTGATGACTTAAAGTGCTCATTAAGACATTATGTCTCAGTGATATGTAATTGTCATTGCAACAGTGCAGCAGGGATGGAAAAACCAGATTATTTAAATTTTTAGTGGTTTTCTAGCTTTAAAAAATGTCTTTTAACATTAAAACCTTTTTGTATATGGGTTTTATATTTAGCTTTTGTTACAACTGAATGTCCAAAGGATTCTATAGGGAATAAACTGGAGAATTCTTTGCATGATTTTAAATGCTCAGGTAGAAATGTGATTTTATTTATGATCCCTCATTCCCAACAGCTTAAAAAAGGAGCTGACCCCAACTGTTGTCCACTATTTGAACCTTCCCAGCTGAATCCTTGCTCCTTTCATCCCCATATGTGAATACAACCAGGCTCTGGTGCATTCTGGTCTACTGGAAATGTGTAAGAATCCTCATATCAGGGTAACAAGCCCACATTTGTATCTCTTAACCCTGGAAAAGCAACTGAGAAATCAAACTTTGGAATAACCATCTCTTACCCTTTGGGGTATCCCTCTCTTTTTTTTTTTTTTTTTTAATAAAGAGACAAATTTACAGTTGTACTGTAGGCCCAGAAACACATTTTAAGGCATTTTCCAAAATGTCTAAGCTGTTTAGGAGGAGGTGCCATTTAAACTGCCAAAAATATCCTTCATTAACTTTCATGTAAGTTGGGAAATAAAGGGACAAAGTAAAGAGCTTGTGCTTTGAACTCAAAACAATTTAGCTACAGGACCAATCTCCCACTCTCTGCCCCCTTCAAAATGATTATAAGTGCATTAACTTCTTTGCTATATCTTTTTCTCTTCCCTTCTCTTCCCCCCATCCCATTCTTTCCTCAATGGCTGCAGCTGCTGGGACATGAATGACAACACTGCCTTGTGGTGGGTGATCAAGGGTCCTGTGGTTGGGTCAATCATGGTAAGTAGGGCTTGGAGCAGACACTTCCCCACCTCTTCTGAGGAGAAATGACCAATTTAAATACCTTCAAATACCTTTCCAGAGATGCTGGGCTGGTGCCCACGTTTGCCACCCACAGTGATTTGCAATTCCACTGTTAAAACGCAGTTTTAGTGCAAATTAAACGATGGTTCTCTGCCTGCAGGCAAAGGCTGTGCAGACAGGGGGTTGTTTGGTTGTTTAAACATAGATACCAAAAGACCCCTGAGCGTGTGGAGCATTTGTCTGGGGCTGGGAGACATGGCATAGGATATGTGGGAATCCTGTGCTGTTTGGGGCAGCAGCTGAGGGCCAAATGGGACAATCCAGGACAATACTGGATGCCAGTGACCAGGAAAATGGACTCTGGCTGCTGAATGGAACTCATTTCACAGCTGCATTTATCCAATACTAGATTTATAATAGTGTTGTGGTCACAGTGCAAGTTGTCTGCGAGGTATCTAAGCTGTCTTTAGCTGATGGAGATCTTGGATTTGACTCAAATGCTCTTGGATACCCATCTATGGGTGACTGAGAGGCTCTAATGAGCCCTCTTTGGGCTTCACAGAACCACGGGAGGGGTAAGATTGAAAGGGATTGGAGGTCATCTTGACCGACCTCCCTGTTCAAGCAGGATCCCCCAGAACACATTATCCAGGATTGTGTCCAGAGGGCTTTTGAATATCTCCAGAGAAGGAGATATTCCCAAAAGAATCTGGGAATTTTAAAGGGTTGTTGGGCCCCTGCAGTTGGAAACCGGACTGAGCTCCCGGATAACAGAGTTAGTGGCACCTGAAAAATCTCTTAGGGTTGTCTCATGGAGGTGTCTGATTCTGGGCATCCTTCGTTGCTTTCTGTGCTCCAGGGGCAGCATTAGCCAGGTTTTCAGTGATTCCTTTGGGAATTCAGACCTCCAGCTCGCAGGAGTTTGTGTCAGGTCTGGTAATTCTCCTGGGCAGTATTTGGGCAGCTCCCTAAATTACAGCAACCCGCAGATAAATTAGAAGTCATTCAGCTGCTAACAGTGAAAGGAGGTCAACACGGAATTTACAGGCTTTACAGGCACATTCCATGAAGGATTACATCCTGGCCTGAGCAATCACTTACACTGGGTTTCTACTGATAGCATTAAAGAACCAGGAATCTTCCAAGGGGCAGCTGGGGCTTCTCCATCCATGTGCAGTCCTTGGATCAGATAGAAAATCCTCCTGAGGCTGATGCACTCAACTGCTTTAACTTCTTGGTTCTCCTTGCAGGGGTAAAACATTGTATGAGGAACCAACTCGAATTTCCACTGTTTTTTTCTGGCTTTAAGAAGCTTTGGAGTCAACGGCAGCCAAGTCTGATGCCAGAGCATTGAAAACAAACCTGATATTATTATTCTCCAAATTTTTATAAACTGCTGAACTGAGAAGTCCCTTAGTTCAGGGAATGGAAGTTAAAGATAATTCTGCTGTTGAGATCTTTGCTATAAGGTTTTGGTGTGCGGGGGCCTCTGTTTTTACTCTCTGCACTGGTTGATAATGAAAAATATCAAAACTCTTCCATTTATGTTTCTCTTCTCTTGTTCTTGGGTCTGCAGAAATCCTGAGTCACTTTACCTGCAGGAACAGGGGATATATTTGCCTGCAAAAGGGGGGATAAGATGCTTATAAACTTACCCCATTACTCCTGAGCCTATAAAGCTTTTAGACTGCACTATGGAGAAGAATAAGAGAATGGAACCAGCAAGTCCCTGGGAATGTCTCATTCATACTTTAAAAAAAAATATGTCACTGTCATAATTTTTTTCCCTTTTTTTTCTTTTTTTTTTTCTTTTTCCCCCAGATAAACTTTGTGCTTTTTATTGGCATAATTGTGATACTTGTGCAGAAACTCCAGTCACCTGATATCGGGGGCAATGAATCCAGCATTTACTTGTAAGTACAAATAAAAGCAGTGCTCAGTTTAAAGTACGAATATACACATAGGAAAAAGAGAAAAAGTGGAAAAAAAAAAAAGACTCCTCAGCTGAATTAGGTCGATTTTCTAAAAGAATCACAAGGTCAGTTAAATGGTTTTGGTTGACTTTTGCTTTGAATTTTTTTTAATCCATCAGCCACAAAAGGGCATTTTAATGCCAGTTTTTTCACCTTTCTTTAAAAGGCTTAGAAAAGAAACATAAAAACAAGATTGAAAAAAAGACCAAAACCAAACCAAAACGACCTTTTTTTACAGGTCAGTTATCTGGAAATTAAAATACTGACCAGGTATAAACGTTATTATTCTACTCATGGGACAGTTTGCTGTGCTTCATACGTTCCAGGGACGTGGTCCAAAATTCCCTGAAATCAATGAGATTGGGTGAAAAAATTTAATTAGCTTTGGGCTGAAATCTAATCTAGGAAGATCCCCTAAAATTTCTCATCTTCATGTTTCTTATAACTTTAAATTCATTCCACTTAAGCCAAACAATTCCCACACCACCTAAAACTGTTTTAAAATCTGCATAAATCCTAAAATTTTCCTTTAGAAGTTTATAACTTTGTGATTTCAGGTTTGGTTTTTTTTTAAGCTGAAATCCTTTTTGTGAATTTCTACCTTAGAAGAAGACAGGTTGGCCATTTGGGGTGGTCTTCATTCTAATTTTTGAGTGCAGGCTGTCATTCTCCTTCTAAAAATTATATCATCCTTTGGAATAACTGGGACACGTGGCAGCACATTCGGTGTTGGCTTCTCTGCCTAAACATCCCGCACATTTGATTTGGCAAAACTTTTTTGTGGGCTTCGATGGCTTCTTGCACTTCTAAACACGGGTAAGACTATTTGATTTAGCACTAAATTCCTGAGGAAAATAGGCAAGCCATGAAAACCTTAAATAAAACCAAAAGATGCCAGGGGAAAGCAGGAGATCCTTGTTTTGTAGCAAATACAATTACCCAGTGATTAGTTTCACCCTAAGTCACCACAATCATAATGTAATTATGTCCTCCTTTTAAATGGCAGTTTTCAGGGAAAAATATGTCCTCCAGCTGCCTGGTTTTTTATCCTTTTATTTTTTTCCCCCTATTATCTAGTTTGCATTTCCATGAAAAGATGATATTTTCTGCGTCCCTTTTTCACGTCCGTAGTCAGACACCCACGGACTGAAAGCGCTGCCCTTTGCACCTGGCTCCGAACTGCGTCTCCACGGCCAAAAATAACGCTTGAAATTCGTTCTGGAAGTGGCTTTGTCTCAGAAATAAAACCCAGGAGGAGAGGGCAGGGGTTCAGTGCATGGTTCTCCCAGGGCTTGCATGAAGGCATCCCATGGATGTGCTGCTGGGAAGTCCCACCCCCCACCACCGAGGCTCAGACTGTAATTAGCCCCCCCCCAAGATGTGCAGAGCTCGCTCTGGTTCCAAACTCCGGAGTGCACGTTCGGTGCGTGCCGCGCATCTGCCACATATGAAGCAAAGCACGCCGTGGGTTCCAGTGATCTGACTCGATTATCCCACATCCTCGTCATCCCAGGATCACTGTGGTGACTGGGGTTTTTTTCCTGGTGGTTTTTTTTTTTCCTATGTGTATAGTTAGCCACCGAAACCAAGAGGAAACGTTCACGTTTTCCGTCTCATTCGCCGCCATTCCTTCCCATATTTCTTCGCAACTTCCGAACTGGGTGTGTGTTGAGTGGGCCTGGCATTGATGTTGGTGCTATGGAGGGGAGTGTTGTTTATCCAAGCAGACCTGACGACAGAAAAGCCACGCAGGAGCGATTAAAGGGAACGAAATTGATAGCTCTGCACAGATTTACACCAGAGACAGACGATATTTGTGCACACAAACCCCGTAAAAAAAAAAAAGAAAAAGAGAGGTTGTTGTAAGGAAGGGAAAAGTCAAATGATCATCTGGTTCTGTCACCATATTGAAATCTCTGTGGCATTTAGACTGTGGTCCATATTAAGCATTTTCCATGTTCTATTTTGCTGTTTCAAACTGTTACGACATCATTCCATCAGAGCAAACTCTCCATCCATACCTTTATTCCATAACATACTTGAATGCTTTGCCTTTAGCAGTTGAGGAAGGATGAGGTTGAGGAAGGATTTTCAGGTAATATCATATGGTAACTGCAGTAGGGATTGAGATTTAGTGGAATAACCTTTTAAGCAGCTGGGACTTCAAAAAAAAATAAGATGAAAGACCCCAAAAGCTTGTGACTTAGAGCAGGATTTGTTTTCTTCTTATCTGTATGGTACATGTTTAGGTCCAGGCCCTTTTAATGATTGTTTCATTTAGGAAAATCTACCTCTGGTTTCACTTTATAAACATGATGGGCAGGGTTCTGCAAAGGCACTTAAGCCTATATTTGACTTTAAAAGCCTTGGGGATGGGCTTAAATTCAAAGATTTATATATTCATTATTAAAATCTCCCACTAGTGAGGTTCCCTGTGGGAGCCGTGACAGGACCATGGAAGAAGAGAACTGAGGAACAGAGGATTAATTAATACAGTGTAGATACTGGGGAATATAAGACTTGCTTTGAAAAAAGTCAAACAATCATTTGTATCATTTGCAGCACATTTTGAGTGCTTTGCTCCTATAAAAAATTCAGACTTCCTCTCTAAATAACCTGATGACCATTGCATGCAACAGCTGAAAAAAACCTTGGAAATATGTAGCTGATTCCTAACAGTTTCCTGCAGTGGTCAAGTGCTTCAATCATCATAAAATTCCATTTTAGCAACTTGTATGTTCAGTCATTCATTACCTTTCTCATGCCTTTAGTCCCCCCCTCAGAGCTGCCTGCATGTGCTGATCCCATTCCAGACTGAAGGGCTTAAAAAGTAACTGGAGGAACAATAACTCCATCTTTTTTTTCACTGATGTTTTAGATAGAAACTCCTCTTTATGTCTGAAAATATTGGGAGTTAGATCCATTGAAATATCTAAGCAGCTGAGGCAGGAATTCAAAATACAGCAGACACCTTTTTAATGATAATTTTATTATTATTTTGGATTTTTTTCCTAATAACTTTTCATAGTCATCATAATCATTAGTTATGATTTAGAGTGAGGAGTGAACTGCCAAAGGCATAAGGTTTTTTTCTTGAAACGTGCCTGGTTTCAGTTAATCTCGTGTCAGTCCTGCCAAATTCAGCATCCAACCAAAGCAAGATCAGTAATGCAAGTGCAATAGATTTTTATCTGAGTTGGAAGTTCTGAGACCCTCAGGTGCTGGGGAAGCACAAAGTGTTATTAAGACAATGTTTAAAACGGTTCAGAGAGGTGTCTTGCGCCATCTGGTGATTGAATATCATAAAAAAGAGAAATGTGCCATGATTATAGAATCAGAGAATCATATGAGCATGATTTGGGTGGAAGGGACCTTAAAGATCATCCAGTCCCACCCCCTGCCATGGGTAGGGACACCTTCCACCAACCCAGGTTGCTCCAAGCCCTGTCCAACCTGGCCTTGGACACTTCCAGGGATCCAGGGGCAGCACCAGCTTCCCTGGGCAACCTGTGCCAGGGCCTGCCCACCCTCACAGGGCAGAATATTCCCAATATCCAATCTAAACCTACTCTCTTTGTGTTCAAAGCCATTCCCCCTTGTGACATGTCATTCTTCTTATAGAATGAATGACCATGTCTTGAACTGGTACCTGTATTTCCCACCCAGTCAGATTTTACCTGATGTGCTTCCCAACAGAAAGAACCACCTGATTTTTAGCCACCTCCAACTGCAGTTTGTAAATACTTGGAAGAAGCAGCAGATTTTTGGGGGGCAGTTCCACCACCTGCTGAAAGCCAAGGGGCACCACATGAATCCAGTGTGAACTCACAGCTCTGGGGACTGCAAACACACATTCACAACCCTACAGCGGCTGGTTCAGCACACATTATTTGCATGGATTTATTATATATCAGTTCCTTCTCTGGTATTTTATAATAAATTGATCTGACAAGGCTTCACTGTCTTTACCGGGAAAAATCCAGCCCATAGTGTGTAACCTGCTGTGTCAGGATCTGCTTTCAGGCATCCTGGTTTTGGTCAAAGTTGTTGTAGGGACAGCACCTTCACCCCCCACAGAAAAGCCATATTTCTACGCAAATGCCCACACAGAGCTTAAATCCCCACTGGTATTTTCATCAGCATTGCTGAAATATTCACTATAGAGAGAAAATCACCCAACAGCACCACTACCATAACCACAGCATTTAGTAGGTGTGCATGAAGTAGATGCATGCTGGAATAACCCTTAAGATAAAAAAGACTCATACATTCCCATCAAGTCTTTGCTTATTTGTTCATTTTCGAGGATCAAGCACATGTAAACTGAAAAATCCTCTTTCTTTTTTTTTTATTTATTTTATTATTATTATTTCCAGCTTACCATGAATAGTGTAATTTGGGAGGGGGGAAGCTTGTTTCTGCTTTTGCTTTAACAGATTCTTCATAAATTTCCTATCACACGCTTGAAAGCTCAATGAAAAGAAAATAAAGCCCACAAATACGTAGCTAATTCAGGTCTACGTCATTTCTCCACTCAGCATCTTGCTGGAAAGAAAGGAGAATCATGGCATATACCATAGGTAGGTACGATTTTACCTCTGGTGCGACCTAAAGGGTCAGGGCAGGGCGAGCAGTGTCGTAACACAGATGTTTTGGTAAACAACACTCCTCTGCACTTCACCCCCAAAGCCACCGGACGCTCGGTGGTTCATCCTGCTGCTGCTTTTGTCTTGCTGCAAGCGCTCAGGCTGTGAATGGTTATCCGCAGGGTCTTCCTGCCAAAGGGCTCGTTTTTTGGCGGGGAAGCGGCAGATGTTGGATGGGCAAGTGCGCTCCTTAGCGCGGCACTTCCATCTCTGGAAGCTGGAGCGCCCAACGAACCAGCAGTGCAAGGAAACGCCGTCCCCCGGGGTTAATCCTTTCCCACCGCATGAAAATACAATGGAAAACGTAGATGATGGTCATTTGGCATCAGTGCATGATAACCAAGGAGTTCTCATTTCTAAGAAATGCCAGGAGAGTAGGTGTTCGCTGCTTTGACCGACACTAATTCTTGTTGGATTTATTTAAAGCTCGTTCACAGCTATGACACTTTTCCTGTACATTGCTCTAGGCAAATTATTATTTTGGGTGTTGGTTTGATGGGGTTTTTTTTTTGGTTTCTGTTTTGCAATTTTTATATTTTTTTTTTTGGAGGGGGAGGAGATGTTAATTTGTGCCAAATCTTTTCAGGTAGGGCTTGGGAAAAAAATCCAGTGTACTCATTAGGAATGTAAGAGCATGTGGGCTATGTACCATGATTAGGAAGAGCATAATTACACAGGGATTTATTCATTTTCAGATAAAGTAATCAAAAGCTCCATTCTGCTTTATTATCTACCTATAGATTTGCTGTGGTGTCAGCTGCTGTAACAGCAAACAGCACAGAATATTCAGTGTGTTTATAATGTTCCTGTGGGCTGTTATTGCCCTTGAACAGCTGAGGGTATGATGCACGAAGGGGGATACTCAAAATCCCCCAGGTGCCTGTGGCAGGTAGAGGACAATGAATCTTTGATTGTCAAATCTACCTTCCTAACCTAAACACTGTCCTTTCATCCAGAATGCATCCTTCACGTTCCCACACCCATGATGAGATTAGACCCAAAACTACGTCCCTCTTGAAGGTGGTTTTGTTATTCCACGGGCCAGAGGGATATTCCAGAAGAGCAAATCAGTATTTATAGGGGAAATTCCATCCATGTCCAGTGATGCACAAGCACTTGGCAGGACCTGACTTTGAAATCGTGGATCCCAAAAGTTGTTTCTCGTGGTTACAGGATCATCTGTGGTGAATGCAATGTCAAGAAGTGTTCTGCTTCTGTTATTTGGAAAGCCCTAGAAGGTGGATTTTAGAGTGCAAGGCCATGTGCCTTGGCCTGCACAGTTGATGTCTGTGTGGGAGAGGCTGACTCCTCTTGTTTCCAGTTTTGCAGTAATACTGAAAAATAGGATGACTTTGTCTTTAAACACTGTTTTGCGAGTGGCTGTAGGGCATTTTTATGGGCAGTTTTATGGTTTAAATGACTATACAGGCAGAGGAGAGGATACGAGGCTGATTTTTGTGGTTGATGGAACAGCTGATATTTGGATCTCTGCCTAAGTTTCATGTTTAAGAATTCTGTAATGGTGATTTGAAACTTCTGCTTGGCTCCATGACCTGGGGCAGCCTTAGAGAGGAAAGCTCCTTGTCCATAGGTTGTGTTCTGAAAGAGCAAAGCACAGGCTTTTCCCCCCATCTGTTACAAGAGCAAGCCATGAATTGGAAAAGAGCATTTTTTGCATCAAAAGAGAAGCCACTAGAAGATGGTCCTTCTCTGGAAAGATCAAGCTGTTGTGCAGGTTAGTGAGGGAGAGAGCAAAGCCAGGTTTTGTCCAACAGTGCAATTGTCTTTAGAAAAATGTGGGGTTTTTCAGGTTTTTTTAAGAAGGCTCAGTAAAGCTTGATGGGCTCTCTCACTTCTATCCAGGGTTGGATTAGCCCAAACAGCCTCTGTTTCCAAAGAGTTTTAGGCACAAAAAAAAAAAAAACAAAAAACCAAACAAAAACAAAAGGCTAAATTGTGTCTTTAGACTTCCCACTGAAATGTTAGTGGCGCATACCTGGAAATTTCAGATCCAAACATCTTTCAAAGAAGGCAGCACTAAACTGTCGTGGCTTGATTGCCATAAGTGGTGTGGAACAGAACTCCCAGCATCTGGAGGCTGAAGCCAGTGGGATTTCTGTGGAAGTGCTTACGTCTGTTGGGTGCCTGGGTAAATACAGGTCTTTGCCTACGCACGTACCGCCTGAAATTCTGTGTGTGTGTATCTCAGATGGTTCCAGCGTTGCTTTTTAAAAGACCACAAATGCTTTAGCAGTGGGCACAGCATAAAGCCTCTTTGCTGTACTGGGAAAGTGGCTGCACTCAACTGAATTTGCTGTAACATTGTGCATTTTGCCGCGCACTCGAGCTCGCTGATTGGCATAAATGAGGCAGCTTTTGTAAGGAAAATGGGATACAGAACTCAAATACCTTTCTGAAGTCACTGCACTTCGTCAAGATGTGTAACCTAATTTTGATCTGTATTGATAAGCTTCAGTTGTCATGGAGATCAGCAGGACAGGGAACATCCAGTGCCTGGGGCCATGCATCTTTACCAATTACCCGTGGATGTGGGTGCAGTGTCTTTTAGCAGAGTAGCTGGCTTGCTGACTGGGAAAGATAAGGGCTTTGGAGATTGAGAAAAATTTTCAGAAGCTTCAAACTGAGAATTAACTTGGGAATATCCAAATTAGACCATTGCGGCTGTTTGCCCCTTCCCTCCCACGTTGCTCGTAGTCCGCTGTTTGGAACGCCCTGCCAGACTGAAAGGGATAGATCCGAAAATTTATTGCTCCCTCAATCACTTTGCACCTCTGACTCTTTGAATCAGTTACTCAGAGTGAAGATAAAGGTGGAGTTGGAGCAACTGGTCGTGCCTCAGTTGTCGTGGGACTGCAGGAAATGGGGTGTAATTCTGACATCTCTGATCTTGAACATGCCTCTGATTTACATCAAAGCTTGATGCACACCAGCACCCGTGGTCTTCCATTTAGTTTTTGCTGCCATTCATATTTTTGCCTCTATCATGTGAGAAAGAAAAGGAGTTTACATTCCCCTCAGTGTCTCTGCTTCTCCCTGGCATTGATTTATTGTGTCTCACTTCAGTAATTGGCAGGTTTCACATCCAGGGGGTTCAGTTTAGCATCTGAGGAGTTATTAGGAGGCAAGGATGCACCCTGAGGTATGGAAGGGACAAGAAAGATGGTGCTGTCCCCATGCAGATGGTCTTTTGATCTGCAAAGGTGAACTTCTTGTGAGGCTCTTGTAACTAACACTGGGTGTAAAAGGAACCGTGTGCTGCAAACTGCTCAGTCAATTTTCCAGGAACAAAGTCCTCCTGCCTTGGAGGGCACAAGTACACCCCCCAAAGGCCACCAGTTTACAGTGGCTTAATGTTGAATTAAGTCTCAGTGAAGGTGGCTTAATCAAAATGAACCACCTTAAGACAGGACCAACCCAAAGTTGTGCCCGAGGTTCACACCACGGTCTTAGCACCTCATTTGCTGCCCACCTGTATCATTACTGAGAGATCTCCAAACTGAAATTCCTCTTTATATTTCCAGTAAAAACACTGGAGCTGTTCAGCTGATTAAATGTCTGCAAGCCCAGGCTTTCTCAGCAAAGGCAGCGCTCTCTTTTTTTCATTAAAGAGGGTTGCAGAGACGGTTTATAACTTGAATCCTTGTCTGCAGCAATATCATGTGATATGTAAGGCAGGTGAGTCAAAACAGCGTAACTGAAGCTTCAGAGCTGCAAATTACATAAACTCAGTGTAGTTATACCAGTAGTGAGCTGACAGGACCAAAACCTGCCTGAAAACTCACTTGTTGTGGCAAACTGTGACAAGAAATCCTCCGTGGGTTTGGCTCGTGCATTTCATTTTGAGGATGGTGAACTAAATCACGTTCCCAGATATTTATGGCTGGGTTTGGATGTGCCCATTCTTCATCCCAGGCCAGTAAAGCAACATTCAAAACCACTTAAGAATCTCATTTGCCCTGGTACATTTTTTTTCTCATTAAACATTCTACTGTCTGCTGCACTGCATTTACGTTACTGCACTTCCAGCAGGATTATTCCACATGTCTGTGGAATGGGAATAACCCAGCCTGGTAAAGCAGGACCTCCAGAGTTGCTGCAGAGGAAGGATCAGGACACGTAACCTTGAAGCTACAGTGCATTTAAAAACTGGCTTTCATGGAAATATTCTTGCTCTCTGCTTCCAGCTTTATTCTCTAGAGCAAAGGCAAATATTAAACTTTCTCTCTTCATTATTTGAGCTCTGGGTGTAGCAATGGCTTTCTCCAGCCTTTAATATTCACCCTGTAGAAGTTACGAAAGCCAAGAGTGAACAGTGGAGACATGATATTGGGCTCTCTTTGACCATTCTGTTTCATCTTCAAGCCTCAGATCTGCTCAAAGGTCAGATTTTTTAGACACAAAGTTCTTGTCCGAGTTCATATTGGTTAAACATTCATTTTCAGCCAGAGCATTAATCTGCAAGCAGTAATTCAGCTTCAGCCTTGAAGTTCGGTGGTGTTAGCAGTGCAAAGTAGAGCTCTAGGTAACAAGACTGAGAATTTGGGATTTGTTTTCAGTTAAAGACTAGAGAAACGGTTTCCTTTTTTTCTTTTTTCTTTCTTTTTTTTCTTGAATGGCACAACAGTGGTTGTGCTTTTAGCAGGACAGCACAGGATCCACATGGTTCAATAAGTCAGCAGAGATCTACTCAGTCCAGAGAATCAAACCTTTAGTACAACTTATTTCATTTCTAAAAGGGTTGTTTAAAACAGGTCAGGCAAATCTCAATTTATGGTCTGTTTCTCACCAGTGACTGCAAAGCTGGCATGGGGTGACAAGGTGAGAAGCACCCAGCTATATTGCTGGCTTCAAAAATGAGGTGGGATGGAACTACATGACAGTTTTGCTGAGGAGCTGATCCTGTGTCTGTGGATAAGAGGGGTCATTGAGGCGACCTGCACGTGGTGGGTCAGGCCTGCAGTCACTGCAGTGGGGTGGAATTGTAGAGCCTGTTTCCTGCTCACAGAACAAGTTTGGTTTTCCAAACCCTTTATGTCTGATCTGTAAGTCCAGAGGGTTTGTGAGTGTAGCTGGTGGATTAGCCAGGGAAGAAGTCCATCAGGAATTCCTCAGCTACTGAGTAGCAAGGGAAAGTCTCCCGACCTATAGCAGTGTCAGCTGAGGGGAACAGTAGGTATGTGGCATAAATAATCGATTATGTGGGTCCAATTTTCAATTTTCTCCTCTCTCTCCCATACAGTCTTTCTGCTCTCCCTTTGGTTAACTTTTTACTGTATTTTCAATACTTTATTTCATTGATTTGTTTCTACATTCCTTCTCCTCCGACTCACCTGGTGGCCAATCCTGTTCATAGTGAGGTTACGTAGAAGGACTCGAGCAGGGTGCACGAAGATCCTTAATGAGGCACAGTTTTTATTTGCATGACTCAAGTTCTACCTTTACAATGTTTCCCAAAGGATTCCCTTTCAGCATATTCAGAGACAAACCCCAAATTCTGTCATTCCCTGCGTGTCGGTAGAGACCTAAATTCAGAACCCTGACCATTTTCCTTATGGATAATGCAGCATAACTTCATTCCCCTGGATCAGCATGTTCGTTTTACTTCCCTTAAGTCCCTCTGAGAAACCTCCAAAGCCTTAAGAACTGAATTGCAACTATTTTTGTGTACTCTCTCATCTGCATCAACGCGCCGGCCGTCAAGGTGTTCGGTCTGATAAGGTGGCCTTCAGCCACATCGTACATCACTCATTGAATCCTGGGAATGTTTAACTTTTTCTTTCCCCTTCCACCCTAGCACCCTCCCTCTTCCTCCCAGATGCAGCTGCAGTCCATGCCCAGGACACGTGCGGTGAGACTCAGCTTGTTTGCCTTTAGCTGTCTAAAGTCTCGTATTTAATCTAAGCAGTCCAGTCGTCGTCTTATGGTCAAACTGGGAGCCCAGGGCACCTCCGTCAGACACTGCATCCCGTGTGTCTTAGATGCCTCTGTCACACAGGGCAGCTCAGCCTGGAAGTCCCTGTTCTTTCCATGACTGAGTGACTCCAAGGTGATAGTTCAGTTGAAATTTGTCTCCGAGCACGTAGAGTTAGACGTGACCAAATCCGTTCTGTGTGTGCCCACGGAGGTCTGAGGATCCTGCCCTGATTCGTGTAGTGTTTTGATATCCATAGTCTCATTTCTATTGATTTTCTCTTATTTGTCTGATTTTTCCTCCTTCACATTCCTTTCTGGTTCCTGCCTCCTCTGTCTCTTCTCTCTTTCTTCCTCTCCTTCCACCAATGTCTCTATTTTGATAATAAATAAATCGAGTTTATTTAAAAAGGGAGGAAGGAAAGAAAACTTCTATGAAATCTGTACTCTAAAGATTTGGGGACAATTTACAATATCTAACATCAGAGAGATGATTATACCTAAATTAGAAAGGATGGAAATAAAAAAACCCACATTAACTCTCCTAAGGAAGTGCTCACAGTTTTTCATCACAAACCCATGTGGAAATGTCCCCTCCTCGAGTGGGGAGCAGCACTTAATTCTTACATATTACTCTCAAAATCAAGGCTGTCCTATTTAATAATTCTAGGAAATACCAAGTGCTGTCACGTTGGTCTGTTTACTATAAAAAATTATTTAAGCAATCAATCCCTATCAAATAAAACAGGGCATGAGCAGTAAACTGGGGGAGGGAGAGGGAATTTTTCTCCAGATTTCCATGGCAACATTAAGTATATAATTGGAGAACACAAACCCCTACCACACCCCATGACTAAGAGTTTTCCAAGTCTTTACTGATTTTTAGATGCTTCGTTTTCAGGTTCTGTGCCTGGAAATGCCTTCCCAAGCACTTCTTCCCAACACAGGCTGAGCAGCCCTCTTGTGGTAAAGACTGGCGTGAGAAAATGTCTTTCAGAACAAGCAGGTGATAAAAAAACTGAGCGAGACGCTCAAAATGCGTAATCACTTCTGAAAGTCTCAGTCAGAGCAAAATTGAACTGACTCTAAAATTTCCCTCCTTGGTTCTGATCGGTTTTAGCTGGCAATTAATCCCCAGCTCAGCTCTGTGACGAACAGAGGTGGCGCAAAAATTTCTCACAGAAGTGATGCTGTAAAAGGACCAGCCATTTCCATATTTACTTCCTGAGCGTCATCCAAGAGCTGAATTCATTTTACAAGCTGAAACATGATTAGTATTCCTATTTGCTGGATGTGTCCATGCCACAAGTACTGTATTATTTCCAGCCTTTATACAATAATATTTAAGGAAAACATGGTTTTCAGGCTTTGATTACCCGAAAAGAAACAAAAAAACCCCAAACCTCTAGTAACAAAGATTGACTTAAAGGAGTTAAAAGTGGGGAGAAATTGAGTGTGTTTTCAATTTATTCTGTTTTACTGTTCAGCTTACAAGCTCCCTCTTCCATCTGTGCTTAGGTGAACACAAATCTTAGATTGTGCATATTAGCAGAGCAGGAGAGACAGAGTTTGGTTTTTTGGGACAAAATTAGATGTTTGCCTCGAAGGCCACTGCTTTAAAAATCATCCTATTGTCCTTTCCATTTAATGGAGATCAGTCAGGGTACTCAGTGGTATTTGGTGTGCTGTTCACCCCATCCTAAAGTGGATATCTGAAATAGGTCGGATGTACCCTGGCCAATAACTGTATTTCTCTCTCAACTACGTATTCTCTCTGATGATTCTCAGAGGACAAGGATTTCCAGTTTACTTAGACATTTATGCTGTAAACACCCAATCTCCCCTGAGGTCAACCCCACCAAAACAACCATGTGTTGAAAGCAAAACAAAAAATCTCCCCTTTAGAGTCGACAAGAAGTCACTATTTTCAATTTTCATGCTTTTCAGCCCATTGTAACGGTCATGAAATCTATTAGAAAATCCCCCCAAATGTTTTCCCGCGTTTCAGATTACCTTTCTTGGTGGCTGATTGAAATTAACCTCTCTCTGGCTGGTTGTAAATGTGAGCCTCCCGTTCTCCACAGCAGCTCTTTCTGGGATACAACATGCAGGGATCAGGGTTCTGGTTACACAGTTTACGTACCTGCTGCTCTTGTGGCCACACTGTCTTGGTGTGTGTGACAAAAGAAATAAGTTCTCCACCCAAAGTGCCAGCCAGACTTGCAGTGTCCACACTGAACTCCCTCCCCATCATCAAGGGAGACGGTGAAAAAGTCCTTTGGTGTCCTTACCTTTAGTACCCTTTGCTAAAAAGAAGGGATCCACGCACCCTGGGTACTCCCACACGAAAATGAGGAAGATCTGACCCGACTTCATCTCAGGCTGCCCACCATCCTACAAGTTCATGTTCCTATCTGGCTGTTCTCCACAAGCATGCAGTCAACTGCCATCGAATATATTGTTCTGTGACCCCCCTGTCCAACCCCAGGCTGCAAAGGTGGTGTATATTTTGGCTGCCTAACGCTGCCTTCTGGTCGTTCAGCATCAAATCGCCAGCAAAAGCCAGCGCGTTTTTAAGTTCCATTTTTTAATTTCTGGTTTTTTTGCTTCAGTCAAGCAGCTGGTTTGTGCCGTAGCTCCGTTTCTGTGGTGTCTGCTTTCCGTCTTTGTGGCGTGTCTCATGAAATGTGTTGTCAGTGACCTACCTTGGCCTGTTCACGAGATGCTGAAAAAACAAACAAACAAACAAACAAAAATAAAATAAAAAAAAAATTGCTAATCTTGTCATATTTAGCAGCTGCGTTCAGAAATGCTACTGTAAGCCTAAGAGGGCTAACCAGCACTCTTGCAAGATGTCAGAACTATCAACCATTACCCTGTAAGTGTTCACACTCCTGTGACATTACTGTGTTTGTATGAGCATGTTGCAATTAAATGAATGGATAAGAGCAGAGGGGTAGCAGAGCAAACGTTCATTGAGTTCTTGTTGCATGGAGAATTTTTTATTTTTTTTTGTTCGTGTTCTGTGCTTTTGCTGATGCACCACAATTGAGGATTTTAAGGTTATTTTAATTATTATTTTTTTTATTTTTTTGGTACTTATGGCTGATGCTGTTTATGGTTTGGGGTTAATAAATAGCAGCTCGTTAGTATCCAGCAAAGAGGGGAGCACCTTCATGCCGAGAGGAAATGTGTCACCTGAAAGTTTGCTAGAAAAAAACATGGACAAGGCAAGATTGAGTCAATCAGACTCTCAGTGGGTATAAAACGTCTTTTATGCATGGGTATAAAATCAAGTGAAGTTACGTTAGTAAACACCCAGGGGTGAGGAAAGGCTGAGATTAACCTAATATCAAAATAGCTTGTGTCTAGTCAGCAGTCAGAATCACAGAATCATTGAGGTTAGGAAAAGACCTCCAAGATCATCAAGTTGGAGTCAAATTTGCCCATGGAGAGTGGGGCATCCAGAAGAGTGAGTAAATTCAGCCATTCAGCCTAGAGAGTGTGAGTTAATCACTTTTCCATAGTCCACCTCACCCCTTGTTGCACACAAGAAGCCCACAGGTTGTCGTGGGTTCATGGTATTATCAGGGTTGGAAAAGACCTCCAAGACCATCCTCTCATTTTGTTTAGACGAGGTGCATCTTTCAGAAATCTATTATAAACAGGTTTTCTGATGATCTGTCTCCTGAATTTCACAGCAGTTTCATAAGTTCAAATCAGCGCTCTCAGAGATGTCCTGACACACGCTCCAACACAACGCTCCAGGGTTTTGCTAAGGAATCCTTAGCAGTAATTTTTTACACCATTAAGGAAAAGAGGGTGGTTTGTAACTTAACTACATATTTAGTTCTGTCTTTTTAGCTAGGAAAAAAAAAACCTGAAAGTGAATTTTCTCAGTGATTTTACATCTCTTCCAGATAGTTAAGAAACAAACCAATGAAGATGCTCAAAACATTCAGCGAAAAGACTGACACTGTGCAAATAATAAAAGTAGAGAATAAAAGAACAATTAGCATATTTATCTTCTACACTGAGAGAAGCTGAAGACTAAGAGCAGTCAAGTAGAACTAGGCCCTACATTTAGGAGGAGATTTAAGCTCGCTTCTTAACTGACACCCTGATGCAGCACAGACTTCATGTTGGGCCTTTGCAGAGAAACAAATGTCGTATTAAATGCAGTGTTTTAGAAAGATGGGACAGTGACAGCTCTCTCAGGTGAAATCCTCTACCTGGTCAATGGCAAAGGAGAGTTCAGCCTAAACAGGAGGTATTTAAACCTAAATTTTTGGTGTTAAAATATGGAAGTCCCAGTAAGCTGCCCTGTTTTTCAAGTCCTTAGCCTGAAGATGTTGCTTGTGCATGGGAAAATTAAAAACCTGTCATCACTTGCTGTGTTAGGTGTTACCTCAGGTATTTTGGAAGTGATCCTACAGACCTAATTCTGGGAAAAGCATGTACCTGCCAGGGAGATTATTCAGGTTCCTGAAAGTCATGTTAACTATGTTTAACATCTCTGTGATAAAACAGGTGCTTCAGCTTATTAAACATGAGCTATATCAAGCATTTCATCAGTAATGCCATCATGTATCTTCACGGTTTGCTCTTTATCCTTCTACCTGAAATATTGGCATGATTATTTTCTGCGCACACTCAGCACTGAGCTGATGGTTGTGTGCATTTGGCCAGAAAAATGGGATTCCTCTAATCTGAACTTCACAGGTCTGCAGGGCAGCAATTTCTGTGGCAAACTCAGGCCAGATTCCCTTTGTGGTCAGTGGGTAGATTTAGGATGTGATAAGAACTTCTTTAGGGGCAGGTGATTTGTCCTGGTGTGTAAGTGCTTCTTGCTCTTCACAGGCAATGAAGGGAGTGTAAATGTGGATTTCATGTAAGTAAAATTAGATGTCATCATTGCAGATATTTCATAGCATTAAAGTAGTCAACATATACATCAGTAGATGGATTCAGGACATACCAATCGAGGAGTGAGTTGAAACACTCACCAGGACACCAATACCTGTGTGTGTTTGGACCAAGACACTTTATGGAAAGGGCACATTCATGGCCAAGCTATAGGAGAAAACCTTGTGTTTAAATTCCTTTTAAGCACAATAACAGCTGAAAAATAAAATGTCAACCTCAACAAGAGCTGAAATGCAACTTGCATTTTTTTTTAATGATTTTAAGACTTTTCTCTACCTGTTGGAATGTAAACAAGGCTTTCACTAGACCTCCTGGAGAACATTGTCTTCCAAGCAGACAGTTTAATCCTAACTGAGTGATTGTTGTCCTCAGAACTTTCGGATCCTTCCCCCGAGTTTCTTGTCCGTCTGAAAAAGCGTGGGAAGAAAAGAGGCTGAATATCTTTGGCTGTTACACTCCTGAGAATTCCACTGTCTCCTTTAACATTTTCACCCCCCAAAAACTTACACATCTCCCAGAAATTGCTTTGCCTTTTTTCTTCCTGATCTTGAACAAAAAAAAAAAAATCAGTTCATCGTCTCCTTACAGTCATCAGTATCTCTCAGTTTTTTCCTATTATTGAAATCTGCTTTTCCTCTTTATTGATCTTAATGATCTATTAACTTCAGGATGTGTCACTTCTTACCTTTAACATATTTTCCTCATGACTTTCATCCCAGTGCTGAAGATAGCATTTCAAATAATTTTATTGTGGCATTATACTTCAAGATGCTACAATCTAATTGTATGATTAATTGGGTGTAATTAATGCCACAAAACTGAGAATAGAAAAAGACTTCCTCTGCATCTTTCCCAAAATTAATCTCCCACAAGTGCACACTAATGGACAATTCTATTCTGACTTTTAGATCAAAACAACACTTATACTTTTGTTATTTTTGGCATTAATTCTAAATATAAAGCATAACAGATTTGGAGAGATGATGCTTCTTTGTCCAGTTTACTACCGATAATTGGATTTTTTTTTTTCAAATTCCATGATTAGTTTAAGACACATTCTTTACTCTAGAGATAACATTGTTCTGTATCCTTCTCCTCAGTGTTTCTTTTCATTTGCATTAATCAGACTGCAGGTCCATAGAGCAAAATGTCTAGAAGGAACCCCAGAAGCCCTTTTATTCCATTACACTGGCTCACTCCTGTACAAATTAACTGTTCTAGAGATCACCAAAGCTGAACACTCTCAACCATCAACCTATTCCAAGGCTGTTCCTCTCTTTATTAAAAAAACTTTTGGCCAGTGTCTAACTTGATAACTCACAAGAACTGTGTTCTCTGCTTTTTTGGGTCTTTCACCAAGACTTGAGGGTTGGTGTCCATCCAACTTGTGACTCAGGTGTGTTTGGTGCAGTCTCAAGGCAAGGGCTGGGATGTTTTTATCTCTGGTAGTGCCCAGAGTCTCACTGAGAGACACCAGCAAGGCACTGATGTCCCACTTACAGGTGTTGGGACAATGTCACATGTTCAGAGTTCTTGGAGATGCGTTAATTAAATCTTCACTTTCAGTAAGGCCAGCACATCATTTTGGGTTATCCTTGAGCGTGAATTAGCAAATTCTAACGTGTCGCTACAGATAAAAGCAGAGTAAACATTTGAATTTTCAAAGGGGTGCAGCCCTTCGAAAAACCTGCAGAGCTTTTTGCCTTCCTTTGTCCTCCATCTGCCCTCTTACTGTACTGGAATGTAACCAGTGATATTCTTCCCCTTTGAAAACGTCCTGGAGGTTACTTTAGGTCACTTTGTTTTTAAAAGAGCACTTCCTTATTTTTAAATCAACATTTGCTTTCTCTTTGGTCTTTTTTTTTTTTTTTTGCTGCTCCATCAACAAATGGCACTGACCAAAACATGCACAAGTCTTTGCTGGCCCCCTGTTTTTGGGGAATTTCATCAGTTAAGTGCTTACATGCATTTATTTCCAGCCCTTTTATTTATATCTACTGAGCCTGATTTCCCTCTGAAATCTCTTTATCCTAAAGCAGTGGAAATAAGTTAAACAGTGGAATTGCCCTTCACTTTCCAACAGTATAAATCAAGACCTCGAGGAACAGTCATGAGTCCAAAAACGAGAACATACAGGATTTTCAGCTTTATTTGTGTGGCTGTTGGTTTTTTGGCTTTATTTGTGTGGTTGTTTTGGAATTATTTTGCTATGCAGAAAAAAATTCACACACACGCACACAAAATAATAATAATAATAATTTTAAAAAGTGGTTTCAAACACTCCACTGGGATTAAGGTTTATAACTGTGCTATGGTAGCAGTCTGAATCCTTAGCAAGATTCCCCTCCTCATTTTTTGGGCACAATAGGAAGAAATTCCTGCTTATAACCATGCAAATTAAAATAGGAGAAGAGAGCACTAATCATTATTATTGTGCTATTCTTGTAGCAGTGGGAAAGAAGTGGGAGCAAACTCCAGTGTGTGTGAAATCACTCTTTGGGAAGAGACAGGGATTGTCGTGTATTTGTTTGTATAATTCTGCAGTGTGTGTATTTCCCAAAAGTCAGGCAGCAAAATATTTTATGCTTTCTTCTTTAATTAAAGCACAAGCTGATTATTGCAAGGCTGCATTAAAGTTCTTTCCCTCTGTTGTGACAGGAGGCTGGCTCGCTCCACACTGCTGCTCATCCCCTTGTTCGGAATTCACTACACAGTATTCGCTTTTTCTCCTGAAAATGTCAGTAAGAGGGAGAGACTGGTGTTTGAATTGGGACTGGGATCCTTCCAGGTGATTATCCAGTGAATTCTGGTTTATTTAGAATGAAATCACTGGTTTTTTATAGATACTTTGCATGTACAGTTCTCAGAGTGTGTCTTTGTTCACTCATGTGGATGTTTTGTGTATTGGGATTTTGGGTTTGGCTGGTTAGTTTTGTGTTTTAACTCCTGCTATTTTCTGTTATTCCTTCAGGATTTAAATGACTTTACATTAATTTGCTTCATAAATTGCATCCTTTCTTTTTTCTCTCCCATTCTCCCAGGGTTTTGTTGTAGCTGTTCTCTACTGTTTCTTGAATGGGGAGGTAAGTTTTTCAATATTTAACATCCCTCACCCATCATCCTCATTTCGTTTCCTCGTGGGAGTAACTGCTGTCCTAAAACTTCCCTCTAACTCATCCCCTGCCATTCTCCCTGATACTTTAGGCTGAATCTCACAATTCTCAGCACAAAAAAAAAAAAAAAAAAGAGGATCTGTGGTGTCTTTATTAAACCAAAATGTTGGCCATGCCAGAG
Source organism: Pseudotriccus pelzelni (assembly GCA_035584735.1). NCBI lineage: Eukaryota > Metazoa > Chordata > Aves > Passeriformes > Tyrannidae > Pseudotriccus > Pseudotriccus pelzelni. Next base: position 1,936,013 of record JAWMRA010000078.1, on the reverse strand, counting down.
CTGATGGCCCAGATTAACACTCCCTAACTGGGCTCGGGGCCGTGCTGGTCTCTCTGGAAACGTCACCCCAGGTTCAGAATTTGGCACTGCTTTTGTGGAATTTGGCCCTTGTTTTGTTAAACTTTGCACTGTTGTTGCCAGCCCACTCTTCCAGCCTGTTCAGTTCTCTCCCTAAAGTGACTCTTCCTTCTGACGTGTCCAGCTCACCACTCAGTTTGGTGTCATCAGGTGAAATGGTGACGGTGCTTTCGACCCCGTCGTTGAGATTGTTATGAAGATACTGAAGCCCTGGCACAGGTTGCCCAGAGAAGTTGTGGCTGCCCCATCCCTGGAAGTGTTCACATCCAGGTTGGATGAGGCCCTGAGCAACCTGGGCTAGTGGAAGGTGTCCCTGCCCATGGCAGGGGGTGGAACTGGGTGATCTTTAAGGTCCCTTCCAACCCAAACCGTTCCCTGGTTCTGTGTTGAACAGTGTGGGGTCCAGTATCAATCCCTGGAGGAGCCCACTAGTGATAGGGTGCCAGCCTGGGTAAAAAACCTTGTCCACCACCCTCTGAGTGTGGCCTCCTTCCCATCTTGCAGGACACCCACCCTCTCTATACCTCGCCAGCTCTCCCAGGAGAAGGCTGGGGGAAACTGTGTCAAACCCTTTGCCGAATTCCAAGTTTCCACCAGCCCTTGGACTCTCTTGCTGGCACCACCCAAGCATTGTCAGCTTCTTTTCTGCCACCTTCCAGCTGGTCCCTACACACACACAGAGCCCAAGGTGTGCCAGAAACCCCCTCAGACCCTCCCCAGGTACCTTGCAAGCCTCCCACCCCTCTCAGCACGTGCCAACTGCTGCTGGTGTCAGCTTCCCACACTAGCTGGTTTTTTTTCTTCTGATTCACCTGTTCTGATCTGCAAATCGAGATTCCTCTGCCTTTGTGTATCCAACTGAATACCTGAGGTTATTATTTTCTCAATTAATGGAAAAAAGTTCCCTCCTCAAGGCTGCCTTAAGAGGGCTATCCAGAGTCCATCCATTCTCTCCTCCCCTGATTACGCATCCCTTGTGCAGTCCCACAGGAGTCCTTTTCTAAAATCACTAAAATCACCTTCTTTTCTTCTCCTTTCCAAGGAGTCTGAGTGCAGTAGGTGTTCTGTGCTTGCTCCTCTCTGGCCTGCAATAGCTGATCTCTGGTGCAGAAGGTCTCAAGCTCCTTGATCCCAGTGATTCTTTCTCAGATAACCGTAACAACCTCCAAGCTCATCAGACAAATTTAGAGGTCTTTTTTGCTCGTGGGCTTTGTCAGGGTGGCTTTGAAAGGACCCCCAGGGCTGTGAAAGCATTATTCATAGCTCAGTCAGTCCCAAGGAGCTCAGATGGGTGAGCTCTGGATCATGCCTCGTTGGAATTAATGGTTGTATTTGTACTTCAGCAGCTGATGTTTCTGGATATCTAAATCTCCCACCTACAACTGCTGTTGCATCCATTACCTTCCCTGAGTGCTAAAACAACAGCCTAAAGATCTTTTCTAAAACCAGCCTGGTTTTAGAACACCTTCCAGGATAACATGCACAGTTTGTCAGATTTCCTGGAACCCTGTGGAAGGAGTAGGAGGGTTGTTATTGGCCAAACCAACACAACCAGATTAATTAAAGCCATTTTACCTTTCAAGACATTAGAGAATGGTAATTAAAAAACATCTTGTGCCTCACTAAATTTCATAGGGCAAGAAAGGGTTTGCCTTTGGTATATTAATTACACTGTGCAAGATGCAAACACTATTTTCTGTTTTATAGGGGTAATATAACTCCATACTCCATCTAATCCATAATTTATCCATTAACCAAAATAGGAATTTAGAGGTACTAGAAAGAGAATGCAAGTTTTCCAGTTGGAATTATTTGCTTCTTCCTTAATTGAACTTGCAACCACGGATTGTTTTACTCTTGGTGATTTACTGTGGGTGCCCACAAAACCCTGTCAGGAAAAGGAGGGTGTCACAGATGTCTGGTGTGTGCTTTGAGGTGATCTGAAAGCAGGAGGCCAAGTTTTCCACAGACACCAATCCATGAATGGCAGGTACAAGACAAGCTGCCCACATGGACAGGTTGTTTCACTACTGTTCAATACCTTTTGCTTGCTGGTTTCTTTGGGTCCTTTGTATGTCTTTGATGAAATCAGGGTATTTTTTCCCTTCATGTTGGAGTTAGTGTTGAACAGGCCTTTGTTCTTGGCACCTCTGGGCTGATCCTAAATTATCTGAAGTCAGAGACACAGAACCTGGGCTGTAGTTCCCACTACATGCCAGGACCTCTTTCAGCCCTGGGGAAACCACTTCAGACTCTGCTGAAGTGAGGAGTTTAATGACAGCCTTAAAAACAGTCCTGTGGAATTGTGGGGTTTTTTCTAATCTTGATAATTCGTCAGCATGTCCTCGAGCGGCGAAGTACATAAAAAATGACCTTTTGAAGTTTCTCCCTAAAGGTGCAATCAGAAATAAAGAGAAAATGGAGGAGCTGGAAAGTCAACCGGTATTTTGCTGTGGATTTCAAACATCGCCATCCTTCTCTAGCGAGCAGCGGAGTGAACGGGGGGACACAACTGTCCATTCTGAGCAAGAGCAGCTCTCAGATTCGGATGTCCAGCATAAATGCGGAGAACCTGGCGACATGAGCAGCTGAGGGAGCAAATCCGTCAGGAGCAAACCAAAAACCGTCCCTTGAAACAGAAAACAAAAAATGAAATAACAGTTTTGGTTCTGGTGGTGTAGGTCTCCTCCTTCTCCTTCCCTTCTCCTTCTCCTTCCCTTCTCCTTCTCCTTCTCTTTTCCTTCTCCTTCTCTTTTCCTTCTCCCTTTTCCTTTCCTTTCCTTTCCTTTCCTTTCCTTTCCTTTCCTTTCCTTTCCTTTCCTTTCCTTTCCTTTACTTTCATTGTTTTTTGTTCTTTGACACATTTATTTAAAAGTTGTACAGTCTATAAAACATTAAGAA
>JAWMRA010000078.1:1902538-1932934 GCA_035584735.1 Pseudotriccus pelzelni | reverse complement strand
TTTCCTTTCCTTTCCTTTCCTTTCCTTTCCTTTCCTTTCCTTTCCTTTCCTTTCCTTTCCTTTCCTTTCCTTTCCTTCCCTTTCCTTTCCTTTCCTTTCCTTTCCTTTTTTTCCATTCTTCTCTCCTCTCCAGAAGTGACAAAGCAAAGGAAACGTGTGTATATATCTCTTTTTAACAGTCACTGTAAATACCCAACTGTACTCAAGGCCATTAATGGGGAATGTTTAACAGACAAACAAGAGGCCAAGCCCACCCACACAACTATTCCCATTTCAGAGCATCTGCAAGTGATCCGTGTCCGTCCAAAGTAACAAGTGGTTGCTGTGCAGTTGTGATCCTTGGTTGCCAAACTGATCCCAGTCCGTGAACGGACATGACTGTTGTCATTTTTCCACTTGGATTCTGTTTTGAGTTGGATTTGCCGATTTTTGTTTTCCCCCAGTCAAACCTGTCTGAGCCCGTCCCTGTCTTTTGGCACGTGAATTTCTGCAGTGTTTCTCTTTTGAGTCTTAGGATGGAGCTGCTGTGCTTGGGTTAATCAAACCATTCAGGAAGATTTCCAGAAAATTAAGCTGGATTCAGTCAGACGTTCCCAGTGGACTTAAAGGAACAGCTGTGCCAATGTGAAACTGCCTCTCACTGCAGGAACTCCAGGCAAGAGCAGTGGGATCCTCTTTGCTTTCCCGTACCCGGGGACACTTCTAAGATTGTTTGTGTTCTAGCTAAGCTGTGAATTTTCTAAAAGGCCCCTGCAGTTGAGATATACGTATATTTTTTTTTTGGCATTGATTGACAGATTGATCATTTGGATTCTTTGACTCACAAAAATAACTGTCCCTTCCCTCCCACCTTAAGAGCAGAAGTCCGTTCCGGGGTGGTCTTTCCCTGCAGATGACCTTGGACCCTCTGCACCCGCGGCCAAACGCGGCATTGGTGTTTTGTGATCTGTCACACAGCCTGTGGTGCCTCTGCAACCTCTCGGACACTTCTGTGTGTTGACTCTGCCCTGCCAGAGGCGCAGGAAGGACCTGGAGCAACATCCCGGAAGGTAAAAATCATCTGCATTGGGTGACCAGTGAGCAACGAAACCGAACGACGGGATGGCGCGGAAGGGAAACGTAAAGACTTTGGAGGACTTCCCACACCTGGCAGTTTTGTCTCTTTTTGGACATTCTGCTTGTTCAAGCACCAATGGTCTTACTGCTTTTTTTTGGGGCGGGGAGGGAGAGGAACTAGAATGTTCTTTCAACCTTTGCCTTGTAGTTGAAGCCACGACTGGTACTTACCTACTTCAATCCAGTGTCAATGATGTCAATTCTTGAGAGTCTTTATCCAGAGCATAAAGGCTTCGAGGAGCATCCTAATGCTCACTTCTCTTTGGATTTATGAACTGATATATATATATATATATATAAAATATATATATATGTGTGTTTGTGCATATATTAAAGACAAAACCAGAAATGACACTTTAAATGTGAAGTTTTGAATTGAAACTAGCAGCAACCAGGAAATTCAGAATTCAGGCTGGTTCTTTGCTGTTAGTTGACATGATCATAAACTCAAAAAGAAAAAACCACCACAAAAAAAAAAAAAAAAAAGGAAAGACTCGGAATTTTAGTGTCAGCTGAGTGTGAGCTCTTAATTTTGCTGGTTTTGTTAGTTTAAATAAAAAAAAAAAAAGAAAAAAAATTTAATGTCATTTTAAGCAAAGGTTTTTAAAAATAATCCTAGTTTACTTATTTTTAAGAGGAGGACAAAAAGGTCTCAGAAAGTTGCAAAAGGAATATTAGTTACAGGAATCCTCAACACGTGTAGTGCTCTGTGGGACGTGATCTGCTCTCAACTGCAGCAGTTTCAATGAATGTAAAAAATAATTTGAAACAGAAATATTGATCGAGGTCACAGTGGTACAGGATCATGCTCTTACGAGATGGTTCCAGCCCTGACATGTGAAACCTGCCCTTGCACTGAGGACCAGTAAAGAGTTTAAACCACTTTCATTATACTCCAGGTTCTTAAGTGGAATTTATATGATCCAGACACCCTTTTTTTTTTTTTCCAAGTCTACAGCACTGATTTGCTGCTCTGAGAGCAGAATTTGTCCCTCTCTTCCCAGCTCTCTGCAAGTGTTTTTGACTGATGGATTGGCCCTTCCTCTCTCATTAGATGCTATTTGAGAAGGTTTCCCCTGCACTTGGCAGCCTGGCCGTTTTTGAAATCTAAAGTTAAATGAAACAGATACCATCAGGTCTGTATTTTCTGCAGTGTGGGCTTTCACGAGTATTATATTGACAATACTGTATTATTTACAAAAAAAATAATTATCAAAAGCTCTATTTTGCATGACTAGTAGCCAGTTTTCAAGCATTAATAAATTAGAACTTTTGAGATAAAAGATATTGAACTACTGCTTCTAGCTGGAGACTTTTTGCCATGTTTCGGTCCAGAGCAAAAAGGTGTTTGGATCTTTTATCTTTTAATTTATTTTTGTTGTTGTTGTTATTGTTGAAGCTTTTCCCGAGTTTATTTCAGGATTTTGTTGTTTCCCTGGCTGTCCTACAGTGCTCTGCAATTTGAGTTGGTGGATCTCAGTCCAGTGCCTCGTGGGCAAATGTCCACATCACCAAAACCACCCTCGAATCCTGCATGCTGGAGACCAGGCCCTGAGCTCAATGAAAACCGGGACAGAAAACTCCTGTTGTTGTCGTTGTTGTTGTTGTTAGAACAAACCCTCTTCACTTAGGATTGGGATTTGGCCTCAGCACATTGTTATTGCTATTTATTTTTGATGGTCTCAGCAAGAGAATCCAAGGGTGGAGTAGTCATGAAAACTTGGACTTGCCCCTTAATTCCTGGAGCCAATGCTCAGGAGCAAGACAGGTTGGAGAGCAGTGGAGGGGAAAATTCTGCTGTTGCAGACCCTTTGTTTCTTGTTCCCTCTGAAGTCTTTGGTACCACTCACCAGCACTGAATTTCCTAGAGGAAAAGGTGCCTCTTGACATATTAAATGTACAATATCACCCAAACAACCCCCTTCTGTGATGATTGGACTTACCTGAAGTGCTGATGCCCTTCTCAGAAGTGGCTTTCCTCGGTCACCTGAACTTTCTCGGTGTTGCTGGAAAGGTCCTATTTGAGGTGTAAATAGTTATTGAAGCCAGACTCTGGTGCCCTGGCACAAATTAGCTCTCCAGAAACCTTTCTGTTGAATGTGAGCTGCAGATGCTGCCCAGGCACGGCCACCCCTCCCAGTGGCTGTTGTTGTTCCCATTTGTTCCAGGAGGGAGGAAACCCCCAGGCGGTTTTACTTCCAGGTGTGTGTAAATACCAACCGAGTGTAACAGTGCTTTGTTTGAGTTTTCACTGTGAAATACATTTTGGAGCAAGGAAGACTGTGTTCTTCAAAACAAAACACAATTAAAATCAGAACAAGTGTGCAGTGCTCCTTGAGCCATTTTTTTTTTCTACCACGTCCACAATGTGTTTCCTGTCTAATTTTCTTATTTTGCTTTTGTAAGTGTACAAAAAACTTCCTGAGCTGCAGCTTCTGTGACTATTTACTGTATCTAACCACTGTTTGATTATTGACTTGTCAGTGTGGAGTGCTGGTACTACAGGACAATTGACAGCCCGAAGTGAACTCTACAAAGGTGTATTGTGAAGGACGAGGCTTGTTTAGTTTTTGCATGGTGACCTCACCTTCTTTACCTTCACCTCCATTTAATATATCTGGAACTCAGAGCCCAGGTGAAGAAACTTAAATGTTTAGTAATGGGAATTTTTGTTTCATGGGGGAGAACTGTCTGAGTTCCTCTGCATCAGTGAAGGATTTGTGTTTGAAAGCCAGGTGTTAAAATGGGGTGGTGGGAGAAGGGACAGAGATGCAGGCAGGAGAGTCCAGAGGAAAATGCAAAAGAGGTGCAGTTTGGAAGTTAAATTCAGACAGTGTATTTGGTGTCTGGCTCCTCCTTTTCAGCATCTGTCTCTCATTGCAGCTAAAAGACTGTGTCTTGCAACTGTCAGGCCAAACAACCACCAGAACTGGTCTCCCCAGACTCTCCATCATCAATGGCAAGTCGGAGGTGCCTTCCAGAAGGGAGTGCAGAGCATCATAGAAAGGGAGCTAAGTGAGGTTATTTAGCACCTTTCCAGTCACCTCTTGGAAACCTCCACCAGCGGAGACTGTGCCACGGCCCTGGGAGGTTGTTCCCATGAATGGCTGTTCCTCCTCTAAAAAGCTCTTTCCTTATATCAAAATGAAACCTCTCCTGGTGCAACTTGTACTTGTTCCTCTTGTGTTTTCCACGTGGATCCTTGTGAAGAAAGAACTTCATCCTCTTTGTAGGACTTTCAAGTCCCTTTTGGGGCTGGAATAGCGTGATGAGGTTCCTACTGAGCCCCCTCTTCTCCAGGGAGAAACTCCTTCAGTCTTTCTTCACTGACCCCATTGTCCATCCCTTTGATCACCTTCATGGTCCTCCTCTGGACCTTCTCCAGGCTGGGCACCTTTCTTGAACTGTGAGGACCAGAATGGGACACAATATCGTTTCTTGGACTCCTCCTGGGAGAATCTGATCCTTTTCCAGTAGGGACAGAAGGATTAGTTGCCATAATTTGCCTTGACAGTGTAGTTTTGCAAAATCATGGCTTTTCACAGTATTTTCATGTCCATGGTGGATGAAATTCTGCTCCTGAGCAGCATGAAAGCTTCAGTGCTTGCTTTTGGTTATATCAAAGATTCAGGGGGTGTTTCCCTAATCCCATGGACAAAAGAAATCAGTCACTGAAAATAATTAAAGCCCAAATGAGCAAGAACAAAACATATTTAGTCAATGTGAAGGAAGCTCTGTAACTGCCGTCATTTAAATGGGCTAAAAGACACTGATTGTGTCAGTTTGTGAGGTTTCAGTGTTCATGTGTCTGACATTGCTACTAAATCCCCACCAAATCTGGTCTGCAAACTATAAAAATATCCAATTTTATTTTTCCAGCCAGCCCTGACAAAATTAGAGATAAAAATTAAGGTGTCATAGAAAAAACCCCAAACATCCAGAGTGATTTTAGCAAACAGTGGCAATAAAAGAAATGGAAACCTCATTACTTTAATTGGCTTTATCTGCCTTGTTATTTTAAATAATTTTTTCAATAGGGTTTCAGAAACTATTGCTGTTGTCAGAGGTTTTTAACCTGTGGTCTGTGAAGATTTCAGAGCTCAGAGACTGTTTCTGGAGTGTTCATGGAAGATGATTAAAGAAAATAAGTTTGTCTTCCTATGTAGCAATAGAGCTTGGGAGGCTCCTGAAGAGCTCCAATCTCACGTGTCTTTATGCAAAGGCTCCCACGGATCAAAAACCTACAGAGTTCAATAAAATCAGATTTTCCTCCTTGCTTTGATTATGTCATTTCATGATATTGAGACTTTCTCTTCTGTTCTGAGTTTTTTTTTCCTCTCATGTGGGCAGAGCTCCCCGAGAAATGTGTGCTTAGATTCTCAATATTCTGTTTATAACCACTGCAGAGCAGTGAATGTGTCCTCAGAACTGCCGTGCCTGGAAGGGAAGCAAAACAAGTAGGAAGAACAGATAATAGAGCAGGATTTATGGGCACCACACAGGATCCTGCTTGGCCTCCAGCTGCCAGACAGGATTGGAGGGTCTTATAGTTCCTGGGTCACATCTACAAGCTCTGTGTGGATACCGAGGAGATAGATAAACTGCCTGAGTGGGATTCACTTCCAAACACAGGTACTGGACTTTATTTAATCTTGCTATCTCTTGGAGTCCTGTTTTTCCACCTGTAAAACGTGCATAATGCAAAAAGTACAACCAAATATCTCTTTTTTTTTAGTAGTTTTCTTCCTTAAGAGTTTAATGTCAAGGGCTGTGTTAGATGTGTGCCCCTTTCAACATCTGGCACCTTCAGCTTTAGAGAGTCTGGCCCGTAACTAAAGTCCTGGAGAAGGTTTTGTGTCCTTGAGCAGTCAGCTATGGAGACACCCACACCACTCCACTTTGGACACCGATAGCTGAGGTATCTTCCTTTGATCTGGTTTCTCCCCTTGGCCTTTGCAGTCACAAGAGAGGAAAGAGCCATTTCAGAGTACAAAAGTCAAAAAAAAAAAATCATGTTTTTTGGTGTCCGCTCGAAGGGGAGATGATTCACACTTTTGAAGGGTTTCTTTGCCCCAGGAGGTCGAGATGGCTGGATTGGAGACAGATGTTGACACTGTGGAAGCCTGGACAGAGATGGATTTTCCCTGGCAGCTTTGCCTGGTCACTGCCGTTCTGTTCCGTGACTGCTAAGAAATAATGGCTTTGAAAAGCTTGGGGGTGGCTTCTGTCGGGCATCAGCAGCCAGATCTGAGGGAGGTGTCACCCCTGATCAAGGCTTGGTAGAGTTTTCAGGAGGCCTTTTTCCCTCTGTCAGGCTGTCTCCGTATGACCAGCACTTCTGTGTCCGGAAACAAACCATAGTACACAGTGCACATGCAGTGAAAAAAGGAAAAATCTAGGATCTTACCCTCTGCTTTCAGCAGTCAGGAATGTGCAACCAGTTCAGAATTGCATTTAAAGGACAAATGAGGACGATCTGGAGTGTGCAGCTGCAGTTAATGATGCTCTGATGTTAAGCTCCGTGTATATCTGTACTGAAGAGCTAAATTCAGCTAAATACACATTGTACCTTGTGTATGAAAACACACCAGCAGAGCTTGAACAATGTTTTGAACCTCGTGGTCTTTCACCTTCTTCTGATTCAAATTGCAATTTCCCATTGGCTTCCTTTTGGGGAATTCATCCATGTGAAGAATTACTGTGTGATATGACACTGTGTGATATGACACTCTTCAGTGTCTGAAATTCCTTAGGCTTCTGCATATGCCTTTCCCAATGGACTTTGTGCTTGCAGAGAAGTCTCAAGAGGCCTTTGTGTATCAGTATAATCTGTAAAAACAAATATTTGGTGTGTTCATTCTCTTTCCCTTCTACTTGTCAATTTAGTGGCAATGCAAACATGCTATAGCTCTGAGAAGTTATTGGATGGAAAGCTGTATTTTGGCTTTTGACTGTGTCAAGGTACAAAGTTACTGGCCTGTTGGGTCTAATACTGACCTTTTTTATGGTCAAAACTGGTTTAACTGGTAATGGGATTTGGGGTTATTCAGCTTTGTTATGAGGTGGAAACACAGATATCAATTGCTGCTTTCTAACCTTTTTTGTGTTTTGAGAAATTGTTTTTAACATGTATACTGCTGTAGATGACACAATAAATGTATTATCATTTTGTATAAGTCTGTTCTGATATAAAATTGCACCAAAGAGAACTTTTTGTCTGTGAAGTTACAGGGTAGTGTTTGTTGGGTTTTTTTTTGTTCCTGAAGCAACAGGATGGAGGAGGGGGCTTTTGGGGGGCTGAAATTTGCTTCCTTCCCCATGAGGAGGACTTAATGGATTCTGCTGGTCCAGATCAGTCCTGGATCAACCAGGAGTGAAGGTTTTGCCTTTAATGGGCCATGAACCCTCTTCCTTCACCATCAACCAGTGGAGTTACATGAGAAAGGTTTTTACCAGTATCAAACATGACTGGGGTCTAATTACACCAATACAAGGGCAACACACTCCCCATGCAAGCACAGCCCCCTGTACCTCTGACTTTTGATCCACAGGTCTTTGGGGACCTAAATGGTATTTCTAAACAGAAGAAAAAAAATCCTGTTGTCCTCAAGCAAAAATCTTGTCGATTGGCAAGGGTGAAAAAAGATTGGTCTCTATAAAACTGCTGTTGTGCTTCCAAGGCTTCATTTCTTTTATAGTCAAACCTAAAGAATTTCATTATTAAAGTTTAATGATTTTAAAATATCAGGTACATGCACACCAGCGAAAGAGAGGATTCCACAGGAGATGTGCTGTTTGTGATATCTTCATCCTCTGCTTCAGCTGCTCTGTCTGTCCCTCATGGATCCATGAATCTCCACACATCTTTCCAGCCTTGTCCTCCCTCATTGTTTGGCCAAAGTGCAGATCCGTGGATCCTTGTCCTTTGATGGACACCCATTTATTGGAACTGGGGTTAGAAATGTGTCAGGGAGCAACCAGGGCTGGGGGGCTGGAGATCCCCATCCTACAGCCCTGCTGAGGCAGGACCTGGGATGAAAAGGGGTCCTGGGCCCATGGGCAGGTGGGGTGGTGGGAAGGACAGGGCAGATAAATGGATTTCCTTTTGCTGTTGTACTTCAGATCCCTGTAAACACACTTTTACATGTATTTACTGTGACTTAAAGCAGCCTCAACCCCTTCTTTTTCCACCCTGTGCAGAAGGGCTGCGTCAGTCAGCACCTCACTAACCGTGGAGTTCAGCAAATGCAGGACACAGAATCTGGAAAAAGCCTCATTTCTCAAAGTCACATCTAGTCTAAGTGATTTTTTTTTAAGGCTCCTTTTGTAGTTAAGAGGCAGAGAAAGAAAGGGCACCTCCCAAGCATTTCAGCTCACTCCAGAAGTCCTTTGTAAGTCCCCACTATTTTAAAGGCACAACACCACACTTAAAGCAATTTGCTCCAAAAACCAGACATGCCTGGTCTAAAGGAGGAAAACCTCATTTGCAAGGTCTGTCAGCACACCAAGGAGCAGAGTGCCTTGAATTCAGTTGCATTTTCTGCAATTGAAAAAAAATCTTGCTCAGATACTCCAATAATTCTTGCTCTGGGTGCATTAGGCAGCCTTGGGGAAGCTCTGCCTTGGAAAAGCAGGTGAATTTGGCAGCTGGAAGGATTTCTTTTAATCTAGAGCCCACACAATCAAACTTTCTGAAAAGGTGGCACCATCAGAGTTAAAATTGTACTCTGAGAGGAATGTCAGTTACATTAACAACCTCTGATGCAACACCCAAAAAACTCCCCCAAAAAACCAGGTGAAACAGCTGGTTTTGATCTTTCCAGGTTGTCATGCAGTTTGTAAAGGAATTTAAAAAAAAATAATACTTGAAGAGTTAAACCGTGTAAAAGACACCAGGGGAAGAGAAAGCAGATCTGGCTGGCTGATATAATTCATTAATGGATTACAGCTGCCCTTTATTAGTAATTTAAACCCCGGGACAGGCTGTAGCTCCGGTTGCCGTCGGGTGTGAGCAGGGGGCAATGCTTTGCAGCACAGCCTGGCTTTCTGGACCGCACACATCCCAACAAGCCACGGCATTCCCAGCTCCAGGAGAGGGCAGTGGCTCCACACGGAACACGCGGCGCTGCTAAAGCCAGCTTTGTGACAACCTTGTGCTGCCTTCCTTGTGGAGGAAGATATCCCTGAAGCATTCCCGACTCCCACGCGCTCCGTCATCCCCTCAGGTGTATCATCACGAAGGGATCAGCAGCCTTTTCACAGCCCAAACAAAACCTTGATCCGTGAAACTTTTGCACGCCCCAAGATTATGAAACCTTTTTTTTTTTTTTAATAAAGTCTCAAATGAACTACCCACACAGACATAAATTAAATTTCCAAACTCACTTGCATTTTATAGCTGTGCATCATACAAATGTGTAGTCATCACAGTGCTTTTCAGCAGATTGAAACAACACAGGAGCAGAGGTTACTTTGGCAAGTAAAACTGCTAGGGATTCTGATTGTCAGAACAGACAAAATCACTCTTTGCAAAGAACACACAATTCATTGGGACAGGTGGGTTAAATGCCTAATTAACAAATAACTAATTTGAACCTTATTTACAGAAACCTGGACAATTCATCTCTTCTCTAATAACAGAACTAGAAGCACCTAAAACCAACAAAGAGGTTTCCACGAGTCAAATGTCTGTTGACCTAAATAATTAACCAAGAGCAGAGCAAACTGAGGGGCTGGAACACTATTTTTATTTTAAGCTAAACTGATGCTGCATTACACAGAGAGCCAGGAGGTATGTGGATGGCTCTGGTCTCCAGCAGTGCTTCCGAGTCTGGCGCAGGTTCTCCTGGGAATCATCCTGCCTCGAAAGGAGCTGTAGCTGTGTCTTGTGTACCTTTCTTTACTTTTGGAGAGCTTGAGGTAGAGTCCAACTCAGTCCTGAGGAAAGGGGAAGTGATGCAAGGACGACGTTGGTTCTGTGCTTTACTAGGCCATTACTTTGTCTCACAAGACCTCACTGCTGTGTGGATATTTCTGTCCCCTGCATCATCATCGAGTGGAGTGATAGCAAGCTGAGAAAGGTTGAGACAATCACGGCTATCACAGCTATTTAGTCCTCAAAAGCAAGTCCCTCTAAAAAGCACAAAAGCACAGTTTAATTGTGTATTCACTGATGGATCCAGCCCATCGTCAGGGTTATGGCGACAGGTCTGTTCCAGCTCACAAAGAGCAGCATCTGAGCGCTAAAACCAGGTTTGTAAGTCATTCTGAGCTCAAGGTAGCCCAGCTGGACACTGCGTTGGGTTTGCTCTCATGTCTTCCTTCATCCATGCTCTGCCTAGTATTCAGCTGATCCATGTTTTCCCATGGACAAGAAAGGGTTTGGGATCCTCTGACCTAATTTAATCTCTCTTCAATAGGCATGGAAGGTAAACACCCGAGCAGATATTGTAGCTACCTGGTTTTTGATGGCACTCCAGACACCTTGAGATTCCTTTTAAAGGAGGCTGCTGTTCCACAGGTGGTGCCTGGCAAGTTTCTGTGCTTAATTCCCACTAAACTGACTCAAGCTGTCTCAAAACAACACCAGTAATTATTGTAACTAGGCTTGGTCACCAAGTAACTCTTTCAAATGAAGGTCAAGAATAGTGCACTTGAAAATTGGAACATTTGGGAAACGCTAACAGAGACATGACAAACATGCCGGGCCTGGGGAGAGTTAATGTGGGTTCTATTTGTATTTTTTGGGGGTGCTAAGCTGTTGATCCGTGCTATCCCCAGGCCTGGCTTTTCACAACAAAACAAGTGGATTTTATACACTTAAGGAGAGAGAGAACCAGGGCTGGGATATGAAACATGTAGCAGGTGAGAAAAGCAGCTCGCGTCCAGGACAAGGAATTTACAGAATTCACACTATGGAAAGCCCAAAGGCTCCAGTTTGCCATCTCTTAAGTAGCACATCCCAATGCCACAGCTCGAAAAGCCTCAGACAGTGGTTACACTGTCGTGGTACCCGGATGGTTTCCTTTGGGGACTGATTTTCTCCAGCAGTGACAACTGAGTGACGTAGTTGACAGGGCTGTTTTCCCTGGACAAAGGGCCGTGTTTGTGTGTGAAGGTCAGGTATTCCTGATACTGCCACTTGCACAGTTGTTTCTTCAGTTCAGTTTGGACCTACAGAAAAGGGAGTTCAAAACAAAGAAACAGCAGATTAAGGCCTAGTGGGCACTGCAGGTAAAATATGCCAGAATATGCCTGACTACTTAGCCCAGAGTCACAAAGGCACCAGGAAAACCAGGATTAATCCTCAACACATTTTTAGAAGCACTTGAACTGTGTGCCCATTCACTTCTGAAAATAAATAGACCTAATTTCAAAAATTCAAGGGGTGACATGCAGAAGTAGATTAAAAGAGAGGCTTCCTCCTGCAATCCAGTATTCCAGTGCTATCCCAGCAAACTTGAGGGCCCTCAGCCCTCCCGTGTATAATCCCAGCCCTCGGTTTCATCCCGTAGGGATAACACCTTGCTTTGGCAGCAGCACAGTCTCTCACCTTGCCCCATTGTCACAGATACTTAAAACTGGAGAAACACACACACAGAGACAATAACAATTGTTATTTGTGGTTGCAGGGAGCCGTGACAGATGCACTGCCAAGTGGGAAGGAGCGGCCAAGCTGCTCCAGAGGCGGTTTTCCCAAGCAGCGTGGACACGAGCCAACCCAACTTCATCCTGGGGCCAGAGATCACACCCTGCCCGTCCCTTTTTTAACACCTCCTGGGTTTGTGTGTTGTGAGATGCAATACGGAAGCAATGAAACCCTGTTGGCAAGGAGCCTGAGGGTACAGAAGGCAGATGGGAGGGAGAGCGTTCTGTATTTAGAGTCAGTCTTGAAGTCTCTCCATCAGAACAGCACTAGAATGGCCATTTAAATTGTTTTTTCTGGGCTGGGGACAGGGTGGGCATCGGGCACAGGGGGGACTGGATGATCTTGGAGAGCTTTAATGATTCCATGATTCTATAAGAAATTCCCACTCTAATCTAGAAGGGAGGCTCGAGCCACCCTTGACTGGTCATTCTTCTCATCTACCCTACACCCTTCTCTGAGGGTGAGACGTGTTTTTACATTTTCCCATCCATTTTGATTCATTCTGCTCTTTTGGGGACAGTTCCAGCAAATTTAATCAGGTTTGGAAATGACAGGAAGAGCTAAAATGTACCGCAGGGAACTTCTGCAAACTGTAATGGTGTTAGAAAAGCAGGAAAGAAAGGGTTGGAGCAAAATTAGGGAATGCACAGGGCCATGCTGGAAAAGGGAAAGGGGAAAAGGGAAAGGGGAAATGGGGGAAAAAAAGGGGGAAGAGGGAGGAAAAAGGGGAAAAGGAGGGGAAAGGGGGAAAAGAGGGGAGAAAGGGGGGGAAAAGGAAAAAAAAAGGGGAAAAGGGAAAAAAGGGGGAAAAGGGGGGGAAAGCAGAAAAAAGGGGGGAAGGGGAAAAGGGGAAAAGAAGGAAAAAGGGGGAAAAGGGGAAAGGGAAAAAAGGGAAAAAGAGGGAAAAAGAGGGGGAAGTGGAGGAAAGGGAGAAAACGGGGATAGGAGAAAGGATGAAAGGGAAAGGGGGAAAAGGGAAAAGGAGGAAAAGGTGAAAGGGGGAAAAGGAGAAAGGAGAAAAGGGGGAAAGTTAAAAAAGGGGAAAATGAGAAAAGGGGAAAAGAGGAAAGGAAGAAACTCAGTGGGAGAAAATAAACTTAAAGAAAGTAAGGAGCATCACAAGCTTTCCATGGAGATACCCCCATGACAGGCATCAGACACAAAGCAGGAGACAAATCTCTGGCAGGAAAGTCAGGAAGCATTTGTAGAGGGTCACGGCTCCAAAGGTTATTCGTGTCCTCCTGTCAGAACTGGGTGAACACAAATAAAAGCGAGAAAGGTACCGAGGGGAAAGGAAAGCTCTGGGCACGTCAGGCTTTCAGCAGCAGATCAAAGCACTGATCTGTTCTGGAAATAGGAAAAGAAATGAAAACCCAGGGGGGCCCCTGGGCTTTAAAGGTCCGGATGATCTGATGTGCTCGTTACTCACCTCTGCATTGGAGAAGCAATAGAGAAGAGCGACAACAAAACCCTGGCACAGGGAGGGGAGGGAGGAAAAAAACCAATTATCAGGACTTAAAGCATAGAATCAGTGACAGACAGCAGGTTTCATTCACAATTTGAGTAAGGCAGACAGCAAAAAAGTATAATGTTTTACATTTTTGCCATTGGAAGTTGGGTGCTGTGGCACTATTTATTGAGCTTTCATAATAGAACTAAATTCCTCTAGGGACTGGTGATATTATATGTATATTATTGCCCTTGTATGGGGACAGGAAGGACTGATTTGCTGTTTGTTGTATCCTGCAAACAACTTCTCCCTCAGATAAGGGAGTAGGGGTGTCTGTCTTTTTCTAATCTATATTTACAATAATGAATAAAGTTATTACAAAGTGTACCATCCCCTCTCAAATCCATGATATTGTTTTGACTAGCAGAATGGCAAAATAAAGCATGAAACATTAACATGATTCACCACTCCTAAGGGGTAAAGGCAGAGAAGGGTGTTATATATTCTCCTTATTTTTCCATTCCTCTTACCCTTATTTTTATTGTATGTGAAATCATTTTCAATCAGTTCACCTCAACTCATAAACTGATCTTCACGGAACTCTTGCGGTTCAGTCTATGCTTGTTCTCCAATATATTGTTATTCAATACAGGTGGATGTTGCGTTTTCTTTGTAATTATTAATCTGAAGTCTGACTCAGGACTCAAAAGCAGTGTGAGATTTCAAATGACAAGAGAGCCAAAAGCCGCTGAACGAGGAAGATGGAATGTGTGTGTTGGATTTGGACACGGTGACAAAAACCTGCTGTAATAACCAAGCTGAGGGTGTGGTGGTGCGGATTAAACCCCTTAGACTTGACAAACAGTTTGTCCGCCTTACCTGGAAAGAACCCAAGCCCAGCTCAATGTAAAGCCGAGCTTCCAGCCCCGTGCTCTCTGGGAAGAACGCAAATACGATGTAGTGCACTCCAAAGAGGGGGATCAAAAGCAACGTGGATTTAGCAAGTCTCCTGGGAACCCAAGGATGAAAAAACAAGGCAGTGTTAGAAATATGGAATTAGTGACAGCAATTATATGTTGGAGCAATATTTTAACCCATAATGGAGGCAATTACACCGGGGAACTTATGGAAAAATCCCCATTAATCGTGAAGTGGTTCATAAACAGCAAGGACTAGGTTTGGTTACCAGGACATCAACATCATGCTACTGCTATGAATTTAGAAGAAATTTAACTTAAATCTGCATCTTTCTCCACGTGGCCAGTTGTGGATTCATTACCTGACATTTAGTGTTTACACTTTCAATCTGGGTCCTTTTACAGCCGTAAAAACTTTCTGGTTTACTTTTCTCATTGTCCCCAACCCACCCCACCCTTTTTCCTCTGAAGAGAGAGAGAGAGAGGTGATATTTGGGATGAAAAGCAACATTGACAATGTTATTTCTCCCGGGAATTTCTCTATTAGAAGAAGAGCAGAACACTTTGTGCTGCTGCCCACAAAATATTTCTCATATCAGAACAGGTCAATATTAAGAAACCCAGAAATACTCACACGAAGTGGCTCGAGTGGCTCCCTCCTCCCTCCTGAGATTTGAGTTTATGGACTAGAATTCTGATCACATTAATAAAGATAATAAAGTTAATCTGAAAAGACAAGGCAAAACCTGTAAATTTATTACAGGCCAGGAAGTACCTTCAGCTGATACAAATGACTGAAAATCCCCAGCCAGAGGAATTTCAGTGCCATAAACCAGAGCAGGTGTGTTCTCAGACCAAATCAATAGCATCAGAAACAGTAATTATTTTTCCCACCCGCATATATTTGTACAGAAAATAGGGTGAAATTTAGGTTGAATTAATTCAAACCTACATATCTCAATCTCATTTTATCATGTTATTTTATTTATAGTAACATTTCTTGCCAGCAGCTCACAGATCTTACAGGGTTTAAACAGTCCCTCCTGTTCCCTTTATTGTTTGGGAGAGGGGTTATAGCAGATAATAAATCTGAATGACATAGTACCCCCTCACTAAATTTAGATGGTGTAAATGGGTGGATAAGGGAGATTTTTTTTGTGTTAAGTTTACATCCTAAGAACTTATTTAAAAAATAACTCAGATAAAATTATTTTTAAATTATACCAGATAAAATTATTTTTAAAATACACCAGGTAAAATAATCAATATGCAAACACTTAAGGGAAAATGAAAAAAAAATAAAAATCACACGTACTAAAACAGTTGTCAGGATGGGACCTTTGATGATCCATAACACCACTCCATTCTCATCATCGTCCCAACATCTGAAAGCATGAGCAAAACCTGTCATTTTATCTGTCCCGTGTGAGCTTTCACGACACACAAAAGCACTTCTGTCACAGAAAAGGGAAGCTTAAATCCCTGCCTAAATGTCCCTGACAGCACTGGTGCCCTCTCTGAAATCTCTGTGTAACTCAGTTTAAAGGGAATTTATTCTGGAGGAAGCAAAGATTGAAGGACCAAAGGAAAACCAAGAAATTTGTATTTTCAGGCTCCTTTGCTGCTCCTCTCCCTGCTCGCCATCACTCATCTGAGTTCTGAGCAGGAAGGTGTTAAAAAGTCTCTTTTCCAACTGATTATCTGTGTGAAATGACCTGGACACTTTCAGGACAGCTTTTATTAAACAATATTTAAAGCTGGCTCTCAGATTAAAAGATGAAAATAGAATAAAAACCAAATAATTAAATGGAAACAAATTAACGAGACACTGTGTGTCTGTTTGGGAGGTTCTTATTTGCGAAGATTGGGGTCAGTAATTTATGGCTGGTTTTAAACAGAAACAGCTAATTCTTAAAATATAATCATTTTCTTGTAGATAATTATATAAAGGTGATATATTATTACATTTTTCCTATCTATAATTATATGCAATTATATAAATAACATGTTTTCTCAAAATACAATTATTTCAGGACTGGCCATTAGGGAAGTAAATGAAATTCCGGTAGTTATTACCGTGGCTTTATTATCCCCTACACAAACATCAAAACCAGAAGAACCCAAACTATTTTCTCACTGACTTCCATGTGAAGTGTAAAGATTGGAACAGAATGCCATAAAAAAAGCAGGACATCCTCGTTTTCCTTTTCCAAGCTCTGACTTACCCGGTGTTTTGCTGGTGGATTCTCGTCAGCACCCAAGCAAACAGCACAGCAGCAGGAGCTCCTGGACAAACCAACACGGAACACAAGAATTGCTTGGAATTCTGTGTCCCAGGGAGACTTTGCTCCAAGCAGGTTCACGGCGTGCAGCGGGTTGGATGTTTTAAAGGGCAAACGATGGGCCAGACAATTTTAAATAACTGTATGAAAGAACTCAGCTCGCAGTTCAAGGTGTGGGGGGGAAACAAAGGAATACAAGGGCAGGAGGATTTAAAAAAAGCAAAGGAGAATAAGGGGTGCTGTGAAACTGCATTTTGAAAAGTAAATGTTAAGAATTATTTAAGGTTTGCCCATGAATTAAAAGAATTTGTGAAGCAGGAGTAACCATTTATTTACCTGGAGCTCTTTTATCCTGTGAATTGTGGCCAACATCCAACTGTTTGTACACTAAGTGGGAGAATTCACATTTCTGTCCTAAGGGGCCTCTACTAATCACTCCGAACCCACCAGCTGATAAGAATTCCATGAAAATTTAATTAAATCCAGCAACTGGTGATTTCTATTCCCACTTTTTACTGCTTACCCTTCTGTCCTTCTACAGCTATGACTGATTTGGCTTTAAGAAGGCCTATAAAGTAGAAATTGCTTTTGCTCTCTTCTGTGGAATTGAATTTCCAAGGACCAAGTGACTTTGGAAGCTGCAGAAAAAAGGGGGACTCTAATCTGAAACAGGTGACATTTTCACTGATAAAACAGAAATACGGAACTATAGAAATAAAGGTAACATCTTTCTAAATACCATTTGAGATCTGTTAGAAAGGCCTAGAAGGTGTTCTTCTGAATTTTAGCTCTTTGGTCAAGTCCTTTAAGCTGGGACCACGTTCAGTTCAAGTTGTCTGTTTAATTAATGAGGAGAAATATTTGCATCCATGTCACCTTAAGATCTGAGTCACCCCATTGATTCCAGAAGGAAATGAGGATTGCTAAGTTATTAATTGAGTTGTTTCCTTTGTTATCTCAATCTAGCCATGATTTATCAAGGTCTGAGAGTCTAATTTCAGACATTCATATTTGGAATGGCTCAAAAAAGTTTAATTGCATTCCAAAAAGTCTGAAAATATCAATGGAAAGAATAAATTAATATTCACTTGAGGATAATTTGGATTTCACTGTTAAGGCAAAAAAAATGTCATTGTACCTGGTTAATTTGGGTGCCTCTGTTTTAAAATAGCCAAGGTGAGGCACAGGAATATCTGAGAGTCATAAAAACAAGTCTCTGCAGGGAAAGAAACTTTAAGTCTTACACATTCCTGTTCTGACAATCAGAGAAAATTTTAATTGCTGTAAAACCTCAAAAAATTTCTTAATGCCGGGAGTTCTCTTAAAAACAAAACAAAAAAAGAAGAATTGTTCGATTCCTAGGCCTGAATTCCCATGATTTAAGATTAATCTACTAGTTTCTGTTTGCTAAAAGCAAAATGTCAGCTCTAAGTTAGTCACCCAAACTTTTTCAGTCAGTGGAGGAAGACAAAGTGTTTCTAGGATGTTACCCAGACAAATTAATCATCAGCTTGAGGACTGGATTAATCACCACTGAGGTGATTGGTGTAAATAACCAATAAGATCAACAAATAAATAAATAGGATAAATAAATAAGGTAAGAAAGGCAACATAATGAAGTGTGGGTTTCATGTGACGGTACTGAATAAATGGGCAACTTTCCTCAGAATGGTGACACATTTGACAGGCACATTTGGCCTCAAAACACACATTTGATCTATTTGTGACAGCCAAGAGAAAATGGTGAATAACCCAGAGAGGGAGGGAGTACTGACCCCAGCCAGTGAATATGAACCACCACACGAACTGCCTGTTGGAAACAAAGGTCAGCAGGAGCAGAGTTTGCAGGTAAATCCCTTCAATGAGAAGCCAGAAGAAATTGGCCAAAATACTGAACTGGAAAAATGCCACAGCAGCCTTACAGGCAACCTGCAAGGGCAGAGGGAGAAAAGCACGTTAAATCCATTGTCATTGTGTCTGGTTTCTCCCCAGGCAGATGCAAAACTCGGTGTTACCACCCAAGAACGAAGAAATCCTAACAGTATTTCAGTAGGTTTGGGGTTCCATAACTTGAATTGACTTTACTTCAGTTTTTTTAAAGGGAAATACTGGTTTTCTCTCACAGATTAAATCCTTTGCTGGTATAAACTGATTTCAGCTTCGTAAGACACATGTGCCTCAGATATCAAAGCTGAGTGCGGCCACGGCACTTGGTCTTTTGTGTCGTTTGTGTTAAGATTTCAGCTCTAGCAAACTAAAAAGAAATGGAACTTAGGAATCCCAAGAATGAAATGTTAACTCAAGGATAAAGGAGAGGGGAGGTTCAGTACCGTTGACATCAGGCAGTGGTCCATAGTTTCATCTGCAAACAAAACAGCATCTTTGGTGAAAACAGCAATTGCTCTCAAGATAAAGGAGACAAACAGGTGCATGTGGATGTAATTCCGTGTGCAGTGGAATTTTCTGACATGGAAAGAGAAAATAAGAATTGTTCTTCAACAGAAATCTCTCGTGGTCTCAGCAAAAACTCAAACTGCCAACGCCTTGCAAAGCAAGCAAATGACCTGTCGCTGTCTGACTGAGAGGGGCACAGACAGGAGGGTGCAGAGCAGTTATGATCTGTTTAAGCTAATAAAGGTGTCAGTACAGTTGTCCTTGGATCACCACATGTTTAGAGGAGATGCCAGAAGCAGGGAGTAACTCTGGGAGGGACCTTCTCACTTTCTTCACTTTCCTGACAGGAGGGTGCAGCCAAGTGGGTATCAGGCTCTTCTCCAGAGTAACAAGGACAGGTCAAGGGGAAAAGGCCTCAAGTTGTGCCAGAGGAGGTTTAGGGAAATTTTCTTTATGGAAAGGGTTGTCAAGCACTGGCACAGGCTGCCCAGGGAAGTGGTTGGGTCACCACCCCTGTGGGTATTTAAAACACTCGTAGATGTGGCACCTGAGGACGTGGTTTAGCGGTGCCCTTGGCAGTGCTGGGTTAGTGGTTGGACTTGAGGACCTCAAACATCTTTTCCAACCTAAATGATTCCATGATTCTGTTTCCCCAGGTTGCCCTGTCCACACTTCTGCCTCGAGCTGAAGGAATCTCCCGCAAGGTTTGGGCATACCAGCCTGGTGGTCCTGGGATGTGACCTCTGAGAATGCCAACCCACCCCTGTCAGGAAGCTGCTCCTGTGCTCTGCACTCCTGTCTGTCTGCACAGTGCCTTTAACTCTGGGCCAAGAGCATTGGAACCAGCCAAACCCATCAGGATCCATTTCCTGATGTCCATCGTCCTCAAATGGAACACTGAAATTTATTTAAACCTCTTTCTGCGGCTCTCAGCTCCGGAAGCCTTTCACAGAGGGAATGGACAGTTTAGAATCACCTCTGGTTCGGGGCCATGAGACACTGTTCCTGCAGAGGATATCCTGCCATATGCTGAAGGAATTGATATCTTAAACTAATAGTGCTGTAAATTTTGGCACTTCCACTGCTTGGTGGCATTAAAGAGACTAAATCAGACTGCCCAGGCAGCTTGGATGTTTTAACACCTGCAGGGAAATATTACAGCACAGATAGAGAAAGACCCATCACCATCAACAGTGTTATGTCTTAGAATGATTAGAAAACAACAATTAAAAAAAAACCACAAAACAAAACCACAGAGGGTCTGATAGAAATTAGGATGAGACTGTCTTAAGACATCCTGAAAAAGAGCCCATTTACATTTACCTGAAGGCAGCAAAGACAATCAGAGCTGTAACGAGCGAAGTCACTGATGCTGCGTAGCCAGCGGTGTAGACACGCCAAAATGCAGAATAATAGGATTTCTGGGGGGAAAAGAGACACAGCCCAATGCAGGGGGTGCTGCAGGATGAATGCTGGGGGTGCTCATTTCACCAGGACACATCTGCCCTCACTGCTCAGTCCCACCTCCCCTTGGGCTTGAGATCTGCTCCAGGTTTTGCCCTCCACCACAAACATGTTTTGCTTTAAATCCTGCTTAGCCTCACACAAAAGACAGGTTTCACAGCCCACAGGCTCCCCTTTGCCCATGTTCTACAAGGAAATTTTAACCTTTTTTTTTAAGTAACTCCATTTTCTCCTGTTGGTACCTAAAGACTCTGGGGCGCTGAAACCTCCCGGTGGGTGATTTGTGAACCCGTCCTTTCAGACCCGGGGCCAGACTCCATAAACATTGATTTTCATAAAGACCTGTGGCTAAAAGAGAAATAAAACTTGCAGTCTGTGAGTGAGGGAACTGAAACACTGAGAAACAGTTCCATCATATCGTGGAGGTGAGAAAGTTAAAGCCAAGAAAATCCCCTCACAGTTTGGACAAAGAGCTCATTCCATTGCTATGAACTGTAACACTGTAAATTCTTTACCGTTCCTTTCTTTTCAGTTTAAGCACCCAATGTCATGAGAAAAATGAAGCATATTTACATGGCTTTAACTATGCAAATTTTATTCTGATCGACTACAAAATCACCTGATTATTTCAAATCCCAAGGAACTGAATTCTCCGAATCCAGGCAAGTTTCCTCCTTACAAATGCAATGTTTTGTTCTCTAATTGATCCCAAATCTGTTTATCCAAAAGGCTGCAATTCCAGGCTGAGACAAGTGATTAGCAATTTGAAGTAGAGCCATAAATAAATCATGTAACCCTGGCAAGACAGGAATCAATCTGGTGTTTCTGATACAGTCCTAATCTTTTATACAGCATTTTCAAAACAGAGGGAAAAAAAATAGGAAAACAGGTCCTTCAATGGAATAATGAAGTATTTCAATTCATTTTATCTGGTTTTATAGGATAGATAAAAAATCCCCAGCATTATACAGAGGACATCACAAGTGCTCACTGCACACACAAAATACAAAGCAAATGCTTCTCTTGGAACATAATTGGGATTCTTGTTCCTTGCCTGTGTTTGCAATGCATCAGAGATTGCTGATCTTATCTTCCTTTTCTAGTCAAACCTGGGGGATTTGACTGGAATAACAAGCTGAACACAGCCAGGGCCTCTGTATTGAAATCTTCCATACTGGTGAAATGTAAACAGAGCTGAATTTTTAGCAGTTATTTAAGGTTTTTTAAAGCATTTATCTTTCCAGCTCCCCTAAAGTGCAAAGAGGTACAAATATTCCTAATTTACAGGTGGGGAATCAAGCTCCAAATATCTTTACTGCCTGTTACAGCCATTCTAAGGTTCTGAGTTCATGTAGCCAAATTGCTGAAGCAAATTGAGTCTCCATTTCCCAAAGGTTTAGATCTGAACCAGTTTGTGCCCGGAGAACAAAATGATTAACTCCAGATAACACTCAGAGCGTTAATGATGACAACCCGCCTCACCTTCCTGTGTCTTGCTTTGGCTTGTGAAAAATGGCTTTTTTTCTGAACTGTTTACATGACTTTTTGAGAGTAAAACATTAAAAAGCTGTATGAATAACATGCATTAATAAGTTACATTAAGAAAATATTTCCTTGGTGAATTTAAACTCTTGTCATACTTTCAAACCATCTACAAATAAAGCACTGTGTTTTCAGGTTTGTTCCATCTATTTTTTTGCAATTTGACACGCCTTTTTGACCCCTATAATACAACGGTGTACACGATACCCCTTTTTTTTCAGTGTCCTGAAAAAAAGTCACAGAGATTCCAAAGTTCAGAAGTCCAAAAGTATAAAAATATTGATTTGCATTCTTAAAAAACACCTTGAGATTTTTACCCAGAACTACCTAACCTGTTCTGCTGACTTGAGTTTCAGTATCTGTTGCAAACTCTTGCACGGATGTACGCATCATTTCCCAGAATGGTTTGGGTTGGAAGGGACCTTCAAAGGTCATCTCATTCCAACCCACCTCAGGCAGGGCCACCTTCCCCTAGACCTGCTTGCTCAGGGTCCCCTGCTCAATGACATCCAAGAATTCCCTCATAAAGGTGTGCTTTCACCACGATGCTATAAAGTTATGGACTATTTTTTTCTGATTCGCTTAAAATCCTGGGGGGAAAAAAACAAACCTCAACTGGAGGGATACAAAGGAATTTTCCCTGAATAATTCCCTGCAGTGAGCTTGGAAGGGCTTCCTTGGGAGATGGGTGCATGATGAGAATTAAAATCTCCTCTGTCAGAGAACCAAAGTCTTTTTCAGGCAGGAAAAGTGAGATAATCATGACTTTATTCATTGACAACAAGAGGAGACGTTTAG
Source organism: Pseudotriccus pelzelni (assembly GCA_035584735.1). Lineage (NCBI taxonomy): Eukaryota > Metazoa > Chordata > Aves > Passeriformes > Tyrannidae > Pseudotriccus > Pseudotriccus pelzelni. The sequence goes on along the minus strand of JAWMRA010000078.1, from coordinate 1,910,323 downwards.
ATGGAGAGAAAAGTGTTTCTTGCTACTCACTCGTTTTCTATTAAGCCTAATTCATTAAACAAGCACTAAATATACCTACAATTTTTGAGTTTAGCACTGAAAATGGGTAATTACTGGGTTCTGGCAGGAGTCAGGTGTGTGGAGTACTCAGCACTCTCAGCAGAGGGTGTTCTGGAGATGGTCAGAAGGAGGAAATTAAACACCCACCTGATCCTCAGGTCCTTTGCTGGAACCTTCATCAAATCCACAGGCAACAGTGTAGGGTGGGAATGGCTCTGACCAACGTGCCTCCTGTGTGCAATTCCTCTGAAGGAAACCTTCCACGGGAAAATAGAGAATTAATTTGGGGAGGGTGGTGGTGCTGCTGCTGTTCTTGAAGTTTTGATGAGCAACAACAATTTCTTATTTGTACTTTGATTCTTCAGTCAGGGGCTTACAGGTCTAGGTATGTCCAGTGAGTTTAGCTGTGGGGGTGCAATATTCTAGATATCACTGGAAAACTTGGAAATTCATTTCAAGATGCGGTGGGACTTGAACATTTCATATGGGAAACCACTTCTGTAAATTCAATCCTCACGAGGAGGAAATCAAATTATACATTTGCAACTTATTTGGGAGTTGTGGGCAAAGCCCTGAGCCAGCTGATCCATTTTGGAAACCAGACACAAGTTTTATACTTGGTCCTGCTCTGACTAAAGGATTGGGCCTTTCTAGTATTAATTATTTTATGAGTTTATAAATCAGTGATTCTAAGACATATTCCTTTTCAAATTTAACCTCACAGTGATATTACCCATCACTTTTAGACCACCAAAGAGAGGAGACAATTCAGTACAGCATAACACAAAGCAATATTGGCCACAAGCCAAGATGTGTATCAGGATAGCTGTTTATGATAGCATTGGGGATCAGGAAGATATGCAGGAATCTTCAGCTATTAGAATTTATTTAAAATAAAATATTAAAAAAAAAAAAAGTAGGGATAAAAAGAACAGGACAAAAGTCTTGCCGTGGGTATTGGTGAATTCTTGGAAAAACTGTGGGCAGGGAATTTTTACCACTTCCCCAGAAGTGGCTCTGGGCCAGCAGGTTAAACCATCCCAATCTCTGGCACATCCTGTAAGAAAAAAAGTGCTTCTAAATAAAGAGAAACACAGAGAACATCACACAGTTGATCTTTCATAATGAGGTTTGCTGTGGCTTTCCCACTAATTCACATGCAAGAAGAGCCACACCAGGGCATGTGGCTCTGAAGTGAATTGTTTTCCCTTTCTCCTTGGATGCATCCTTGCTCACATATGCACTTGGCATTCCAGCTGGACTTCCTCCCACCTTATCTCCTAAGAGGATGTACCTGAAATTCAAGCAGGCATGATCTGAAAGTCTAATCACTTGGAGCTCTTTCCACGGTCAAAAAAAAAGTCACCACAATTAAAACACTGAATAATTATTAGCACTGGAGGTTTCTCATTGCTGGTTCCAGAGTCTGACTGGAAAACATCAGGCTTGGAAATTCAGCTTTAATTCCTTGATTTCAAGCTAAAGATCTCCCGGTTTTTCCTGGCTTGAAAGGAAACAAGGGTGAAGCCCCAGCATTAGGAAATCAGTGGTATTTTTGCAGTGGATTTCAACAAGGATAAGATTCCTCCCATCACTGGGAATAGGAGCCTCCATGAGGTTCCCTAAACCAGAGGCTGCTGGCTGATGACACAGGGAAAGCTGCTGGCTATGAGTCCACTAAAAAGAATTTTCTCAGGGGTTTTAGTTAATCCCAGGTTCGTCACAGATTCATCACACTGAGACTACCAGCTGTGGGCAAGGAGGTGTGGGGGCAGCACAGACAAATTACCAGCATGCAAATGTGCCTGAACAAATGAAAAAAAATTTTAAAAAGCCTCATTCTGCAGTCCAAATGAACCCCCAGGTGGTCGTAAGGTGGCTATAAAGCTGTGCAGGAGTTTGGGTTGGGAGGTGTGGTTTTCTTTCATGACTCTTCTCTGCCTCCTCTGTGAGGGATGATAAAGGCAAAGCTAAAGTTGTCAGGAGCTGAAATGTGGCAGGAATGTCCCTCACCTGTAGCTGAGTTGAGCTGCTCTCTGGCTTCCAAAAGGAGAGTCCTGAGAATCTCCCACACCGTTATCCTCACCCGACCCTTGGATGGATGCAATTCCTGGTATCCCCAATTTGGCAAAATAGAGGCCCTGCTTCATTAACTACGGTTTTAATTGCCTAGAATATGCCAGCTAATCTTAGCTCTGTTCCCTTTGCAGTCAGCAGAAAGAGGCGGTGACTTCCAGCCCGTGATTCATCCCAAATACTGGCGGCTTCTTTCTGAGGGCAGGATGAATCACTGGCTGCAAATACCTGGGTCTGGCTGATGGTTATACCCTAAACCAGCTGCTAATTTTTTAATTATTAAAGCCAGGTAATGTCAGTCCCTCCTAGACACGCAGTGGCCCACACACATAGACTCAGCAACAGAAGTGGCCCTTCTTAGAGGGACTATAATAGATTTGAAATGCTGGCTCTAAAAATCTACTTTATTTGGCAACATGGCCTTAAAAATGAGATTCCCTTCCTTGTGTAGTAAAGAAATCTGTATGTTTTAAATATGTGTTTTAAGTTTTAAATTTGGCTTAATTTCCAAGGACTTCTTCAGTTTGTATCAAAGAAACCATAGAGTGCAGAAACCAACAGGGAATTTTTCAGGGCAAGGTTTTCAAGGGAGTTGTGGGTGTCCAAGTCACCTGAGACTCCATAAACTGCAGCAGGGGCTGTGTCGAGTAATGTTGACATCACGGATATTCAAGTCTTGCCCAGTAATCCAGAGCTGCTTCTTTTTTAGACAGTGGAGGGAAAATAAGTATTTTTCCAAGCTTGATTCATTTGACCTTTTTTACACCTCTGCTTCAAAATGAGGCGCTCTGGCTGCTGCTGACACTCATTAAGCAACGCTCTGGACAACAGGAATAGGGTGGAACTGCTTTAGATCAAAACCTCTGCAACACAGACTGATCCCAGCACAGCCTCTCTGGGACTGCTGAGGAGGAACTCTACAAATTGTGATCCTTCTGCTTGTCTGGCAGAATCCCTGAAAACTGAAATGGAAGCTGCGGACTCTTAACTGATTTTAGTCTGGTTTTATCCTCCAGATAAAATATTGGAGATAAATGGGTTTTCTGGATCTAATGCTTAATTTCAAAACACCTTGAGAAAGGCTGTGAACACCAGAACAGATTCGCATTGAAGTCTTTCCATCTTCCAGGTGGAAAGGGGAGCTTTGAGAAGCTCAGAGTTGACAAGGTTGAAGATTTGTAACTACAGGGATTTTTACTTCCTTGAGCAACCTTTGCTGCAAAGAGGACTCAAAAATCATGCCGTTGTTTTTTTGTGTTACAGAGGAGAATACTTGGAATGACATCCTGGAATGCATCTAACAGATAATTTTTGAAAATGCCTGACTTGAGCCAGAACTTCTTTTTGGGTGGATTTTTTTGTGCTGCAAGTGCAAAATGTGTCCAAGATCTATTATGGACTTGATTAAAGTGTGTGGGGTGGAATAACACCAGAATAGAGTAGGAAACTGGAAGAGGAATATGAACCATGAGAGTGATTGGAAATACTGCACAAATAACCTGTAAAATTGTGGAAAAATAATATTTTGAAGAACTTGGGATATTTTTATTCACCCCCCCCCAAAGGAACATTTTCACCATGTGAACGATTCCCAACATGATCTAATCCCAACAGTTTTTCAGTGTCTTCTGTGGAAGATTCTCTGGAGTTTTGGGTGTAAGTAAAGAACACACCGAACACTTTTTAGTGTTAGACATTCCAAGTAGGGTTTTCTGGCTCCTAAACTTGCCTGAGTGTGATCCAACCACCTTAGTTTCACTTTGTAGTAATAAAGAGAAATTCTACTACAGAAAATGGTTCATTTAATTCCAAAGTGTCTAAAATGCAATGAAATGTGTTCTAGGGACACCCACCTTCCTCCAGGTACCTGAAGAGAATCCAAGAAGACAAATCCTAAGCCAAGAAGACAAACCCTAGGACACTGAGCTTTTAAAGAGGCCTAAAATGAGAAGAGGCAAAATCCCAGCCTACAGAAGAAGCACCTCAAGCTATTAAGGAACCAAATAAAACAGGAATTAAAGCTTGGCTTGGGAGAACAAATGGGGTCTGACACTGTGCTCATGGAAAGATATTCAGAGTTTGACAATCAGCACTGTTACCTTTGAGATCAGGTGAAACAGATTCGTTCTGCTCCAGGCAGAGAGCCTCCTCTTTGACCACCTGCTGGAATATCTTGCATTCCGGGTGGATTCCCCCAACCTTGGTGAAAGACAAAAAAAAAAAAAAACTCAAGAAGTTTTCTTCCCAGTTTGTAGCTGGTATCTCTGATTTTGAGGTCTAAGAGTGTGAAAGCTCCAGCTGAAGGTTTTTCTGCAAATAAGTGGCAGGAGGGGGCTGTGATTGATTTTTATCCGTGTCTGTGTGATTTTTCAGGGTATCATAATAATTGATCAGCATCTCTTCTCCAGTCTGGAAATTTATACCAGCTCTCCTTTACCCCCATGTTTTCCGCAAAGCTCAAATAAATTTCACAGTTCTTGATTCTCCCTCTTTGTTAACTGGACAAAATTGGATGGTCCAGTCTTGGGGGAATATTCATGCCAAGTCCCCCAACCACCCATTTCTTCCCCATGAAACAATGCACACATTTCCCATAAATCAATGTCTCCCTTTCCCCATGGAAAAACCTATACACTTCTTCCCCATAAAACAATAGAAGTAAGTATACATGTTAATTTGGTTTTTGGCTTGGGTTTTTTTGTGTTTTTTGGTTTTTTTTTCTGTTGTTATTTTGGTTTGGTTTGGGGTTTTTTTTGGGGGGAGAGGGCTTTGTGGTTTTTGGTTTGTTTTGTTTGTTTGGATTTTTTTGTTTCATTTGTTTTTTTGGTTGTTTGGGGGGTTTTTTGGTTGGTTGGTATTGGGTTTTTATGGTTTTTTTTGGTGGGTTTTTTTGGTGTGGGTTGTTTTTTGATTTTGGGGGGTTTTTTTAAGCTAAAGATTTTGGGTATTCAGAACTAGGTATTACTAAAATATTCCTATTTTGATTCTTGAGATTCTCCCAAGAATTGTGTTTTCTTTAGAGCAGGAATTAGCCCTAAGTGGGATGATAAACTCTTAATTACCCTTCAGGAGGATGTGTCTACTTTGCTTTGATCCTGAGAGTAACAGTTTGGGCTCTTGCTCTCCTTTGAAACCCTGAGATTACAGTGCCATACAAATCACTCCACTGAGAGAGCATTAAGTTCTTCCTTTCTGAATTATAAAAATAGCATCAATTAATAGGAGCAGGAGTTTTACACCCATTAGGGCTTAAATGAGAAATACTGAAGTCCAAGAATTTATAAGGAAAAAAAGGAAAACGGCGCTCTTGGTCACAATTTAATCTGAATTTTATCAATATATTGTCTGAGGATGTTGCTCACACCTTAGACAGAGACACTGCATCATTTGAACAGATGGAGAAGTGAAAAAATATTAATGATTTTTTTTTGGAAGCTTAAGGAATTATATTTATCTCACAGATTAAGGCACCTCCATTTAAACAGCCAAATGGATTTCTAGACCCTATTGCTGAACAGGGTCTACATTTGTCTCCTTAGTGACCCCATTTCGTGTCAATTAATATTTCCATGTGCTTTGTTTGGCCCTCATTTCTCACTGCAGACATTTTCATGGCCCCTGTAATCCTGTACCTGTAATCCTGTGATTCTGATGTTCTTAATAACCTGGAGCATCTCAAAAACCATTCCTTCTGCAAAGGCAATTAAATTCTGAGAAAGAATTAAGTTGACAGTGTCTCCATGTGCTGTGGTTATCTCAGCTTCTCTGGTCCAGGGGGACTTAAACGATGTCTCAGTCCCCCAGAAATGCCTCAAAAGCACAATTTGATGTCTCAAAAGCATGGTTTGATGTCTCAAGGGTTTCTACACACCCATATTCAGGACAGAATTAAAGCCAGAGTTTAATAGAGTCAAGGAAGCAACTGAAGTGTGATCAGACAACTGAATCCTGCATCCAAACCACCTTTGGGATATTGGGATCTCCGAGATAGGGGGGGTGTTATAAGGAGCAGAGCAGAGGGTTTCATTCCTGGCAAGTTATGCTATTTAAGGCAAAGCCAGGGGCTCAGTTGGTGGTTAAATTTGCAGAAATTATGGATTGGAGGTTTTTTGAGACATTTCTGAGGGAGGCTGCAGGCTGTTCAAACCTCCAACGGCTTTGAAAATCCAATACAGATGCAAACATCACTGCTCTATTGCCTTTCAGTCCCAGGAAGTTGATTTATTTGTCTTCAAAATGTTTTCAATGAGAAGGGCAACCAGGACTTCCTTCAGACTCCACAGGAACTGTACTGAAGTCAAGTAGAATTTTACATTTTAGCAATAATATCTGCTGAAGGGGGGAAAAAAATGAGGACAGAACTTTATCTTTAAAAACCTTTAAAAATCCCGCCTGCATCTGGGTTTTAAAGTAGCATGGACAGACTTCTTTTAATTATGAGGGCCCAGAGGTGGTTCATACGTGCTAATATTAGAACAGAAAGAGGATTAAGGGTACTGTTTGAAAAGAAAGTTAAGACATGGCTTTTTTTATGCATTCTATTCCTCTAGTGGGTAATTCAAAATACATTTTATAAATCAGCATGAGTGACTCTTAAAATAGTACTTCTTGCTCTTCAGCTATAGTAAGAAAGTTCTTAAATGAAATGTTTCAGGTATTAATAGAATCCCTGCTCATTGCTTTTTATTTAAACTTACATTTCCCTTTGCAGTTTGCCTATTTAACAATCAAATTATTTGAGTAGAAGTAACAAAATGGTTGCTGCATAAATCTCTCACCATTTCAGGTCACAAACATGGATTTGGCTGGACAGGGAAAAGCCATCCTCTACCTTCCGGAATTTCTGGACTCTGTCACTCCTGATAAACTTTGTATTTGGAATATTATTAGGCTTGAAGTTTAAAAATCACAACTTGAACATGGTGCCCTACAATTTACCATCTACACTGGGGAAAGGCTTAAAAGCACTGACCAGTCCCAAACTAAAACGAACTGAAAACATGAATGGTTTTGAGAAACAAGCACTGGGCAGAGACGGGCTGAATTAGCTCCCACCTCAGGCCAGAAGTGCTGGGAATGGTGGGAACGCACATAATTAGCCGTGATAAATTTCGGAGGAGGAACAGTTGTGTTTCTCCAGAAGTCAATTAATGAGGCACAGCTGATAGAGGAGGAACACAAATGAGGGGCTGAGCTCCCCAGACAATACATCACTCCCTTGGTAAGTGTGTCAGTCCTGCTCCCCGCTGCTCAGAGGAGGATGCACCTCCTTCTTCCTCTGTTTTGGTACGTCTGCACCTGCTCAAGCAGAGGCTCAGTCACCATTTTTCAGCAGAGCTGGGCTGGAATGAGGGGAATGCTCTTCATTCACAGAGCCCCGAGGGAGCCCATACCCGACCTGTGGGGAAGTGGTGCAGTGCTGATCTCACAGAGGAATTGGAACAAATCAGATCCCTGTTCCCTGTCATCCAGACTCCTGCCTCAGGAAACAGGGATAAAACTCCAGAGAACGTGATTTTATTATTTATTCTGGAAATCTTCACCAAGAACTATTGACGCTCGGAAGTTATTTAGGCCCTGGCACAGGTTGCCCAGAGAAGCTGTGGCTGCCCCTGGATCCCTGGAAGTGTCCAAGGCCAGGTTGGAGCA